>JAKWIY010000110.1:0-44728 GCA_027704805.1 Solanum corneliomulleri | reverse complement strand
TTTGACGACTATGGGTTGTCTTAAGTCTATGTCTAATGAGTTGCACTTTCTCCATAGCATAAAGGACTGAATCTGGCCCTATCAAAGCTGCTTCACCCACTTCAAACCAACCAACAGGAGATCTACATCTACGCCCATATAAAGCCTCATAAGGGGCAATCTGAATGCTGGAATGGTAGCTATTATTGTACGCAAACTCAATAAGAGGAAGGTGATCACCCAACTACCTTTGAAATCGATCACACAAGCTCTCAACATATCCTCTAAGGTATGAATGGTAAGCTTTGACTGCCCATCCGTCTATGGATGAAATGCTGTACTAAGGTTAACTTGAGTACCAAGACCTTTTTGAAATGACTTCCAGAAATGAGAGGTAAACTGAGGACCTCTATCTGCGATTATAGACAAAGGAACCCCATGCAACCTCACAATTTCAGTAAGGTAAAGATTGACATAATCATCTGCCGAATATGTAGTCTTGACCGCCAAAAAGCGAGAAGACTTAGTCATCCTATCAACTATCACCCAAACTGAGTCATGCTGTCTGCGAGTACGAGGTAACCCAGTGATGAATCTATATTGATCACATCCCACTTCCAATTGTGATCCTTTGCTTAGGGTAGACCTTTGAGGATGTTCAGAGCAACCACATATTCTTTTAGCCGGCTACGATAAGATTTGAGGCTCAGGTACACCAAGTGATTCTCAACCCAGATTCTCCCACATTGTTTCCGATTGAGAAGGATTTGACGGGGGGATTTTTTAGAAGATTAGTTTTACCTTATCTTTTAATCAAGCATTTGGTAACATCTGTTTCTCCTAGAAGAAGATCATTCGAGGACCAGGGAGCTAGCGTGTTTTTATACCTACATTAGTATAGTAGTGACAGCCTCTTGCCCCGAAGTGGACACTTCTTGGTATAAATCATCATTACTCTCAACTTATTAAACTCATGGCAGTAATAGCTCAAGTTATATATGGCTTTGAGGCAGGTTGTGATGCCCATGTTGGACAGAGTTTAGGTTTGGCTTCCCGTGGTTTTTGTTTTGAGATTTTAGGCCATCGGGTTCATTATATTCCAATTGAGCCTTCTCAACAGCTTGCGTTTGATAGGAAATGTTATGAATATAGTGTAACATAACATACTACATCACATACACATATTCAATAGTGTTTATACACACTTTTACATTGTCATAAAAGTATTTCATATTCTATGTTTTGATTTAATGATTTGACTTGGATATGTTTTAATTATGTTTCTAGGCTTAAACTGACTAATATCTAATAATTTAGGGTCAAAACGACGTAACTTAGGGTTTAAACGGAGTGGGAAAGGTCAAAAAGACCCCTGGGAAGGTTGTTGTCGAGCCTCACGACTGCAAGGACTGACGGTCCGTCGTGCGCCCGACACCCCGTCGTTGGGTCCGTCGTAAGGGCCTGTTCGACAGTCCTTTACTAAAATGGGCATAACTTTTTACTCGGAGGTCCTGATTTTAAAATGGTCTGTGGCTATGGAAAGATAATCATTATCTATCTCTCTGCGTTGGTTTTGGAAGACCTCGTTCATTTTGTGCTAAGAGTTATGATCATTTTAAGTTGAACCAACTGCATTTCCCCTTAACTGGCTGCAAATTTACCGCCTACGGACAGTAGGTCTACCTACGAACCATGCTGGTCATCCATAGCTCTTGTAAGAGAGTGGTTGAAGGAGTCTTGATCGACAGTTACGGATTACGGATCGTCGTTTGACCTACGGACCGTAAGTACGTCCGTCGTCCAAGACTTAACTAATTTTTCTAGGCTGAAATTTTTTAGAGTTTTCTGATCCCATCGACGGTTGTGCAAGACGGATCATGGTTCAGGATACGGTCCGTCTCATGCCACCGTTGGTAGCGCGCCTGCAATTTTTCTGAAAAACTAATTTTTGGTCTGTTTTGGTTACGGGGTGTTACATTATCTCCCCCTTGTGAACATTCGTCCTCGAATGAAGACTAAACTAGCTGAAATAGAGGGAGAGAGATGCAACCCCGCTACTAAACACTGAGAACTGAGTTTTGATTGAATTGAGTTCTGAGTACGTGCAATTACGCTAAAAATTAAGTACAAACTGAGGGAACATGATTCAAAAACTGAATTTAACGCATCAATGACTGTAAAACTGAAGAGGAACTATTACCTCAAGCTGGAGTGGAATTGGAAGGAAAAAGGTAAGGATACTTGACTTTCATGGCTGCTTCTGCTTCCCAAGTAGCTCCCTCTACGGATTGACTCCTTCACAAAACCTTGACTGAAGCGACTTCTTTGTTTCTCAACCTTCTAACCTAACGGTCAAAAATCTCAACTGGTACATCCTCATAAGAAAGACTATATTTCACCGCCACACTCTCTAATGGAACTATAGAGGCTGGTTCAGCCACACACTTCTTCAAGAGTGAGACGTGGAAGACCGGATGCACTGCTGCTAATTTTGCTGGAAACTTTAACTCATGAGCCACCTTGTCAATCCTTTTCAAGATCTTGTAAGGGCCTACATATCTAGGACTGAGCTTCCCTTTCTTTCCAAATCTCAACACCCCTTTCATAGGTGAGACTTGTAGAAAAACCCAATCATCAACTTGGAACTCTAGTTCCCTTCTCCTTACACATGCATAAGATTTTTGACGACTTTGGGCTGTCTTAAGTCTATCTCTAATGAGTTGCACTTTCTCCATAGCATAAAGGACTGAATCTGACCCTATCAAAGCTTCTTCACCTACATCAAACAAACCAACAGGAGATCTACATCTACACTCATATAAAGCCTCGTAAGGGGCCATCTGAATGCTGGAATGGTAGCTATTATTGTAGGCAAACTCAATAAGAGGAAGGTGATCATCCCAACTACCTTTGAATTCGATCACACAAGCTCTCAACATATCCTCTAAGGTCTGAATGGTGAGCTTTGCCTGCCCATCCGTCTATGGATGAAATGTTGTACTAAGGTTAACTTGAGTACCAAGACCTTTTTGAAATGACTTCCAGAAATGAGAGGTAAACTGAGGACCTCTATCTGCGATTATAGACAAAGGAACCCCATGCAACTTCACAATTTCAGTAAGGTAAAGATTGACATAATCATCTGCCGAATATGTAGTCTTGACCACCAAAAAGCGAGAAGACTTAGTCATCCTATCAACTATCACCCAAACTGAGTCATGCTGTCTGCGAGTACGAGGTAACCCAGTGATGAAATCTATATTGATCACATCCCACTTCCGATTGTGATCCTTTGCTTAGGGTAGACCTTTGAGGATGTTCAGAGCAACCACATATTCTTTTAGCCAGGCTACGATAAGATTTGAGGCTCAGGTACACCAAGTGATTCTCAACCCAGATTCTCCCACATTGTTTCCGATTGAGAAGGATTTGACGGGGGGATTTTTTAGAAGATTAGTTTTACCTTATCTTTTAATCAAGCATTTGGTAACATCTGTTTCTCCTAGAAGTTGATCATTCGAGGACCAGGGAGCTAGCGTGTTTTTATACCTACATTAGTATAGTAGTGACAGCCTCTTGCCCCGAAGTGGACACTTCTTTGTATAAATCATCATTACTCTCAACTTATTAAACTCATGACAGTAATAGCTCAAGTTATATATGGCTTTGAGGCAGGTTGTGATGCCCATGTTGGACAGAGTTTAGGTTTGGCTTCTCGTGGTTTTTGTTTTGAGATTTTAGGCCATCGGGTTCATTATATTCCAATTGAGCCTTCTCAACAGCTTGCATTTGATAGGAAATGTTTATGATATAGTGTACATAACATACTACATCACATACACATATTCAATAGTGTTTATACACACTTTTACATTGTCATAAAAGTATTTCATATTCTATGTTTTGATTTAATGATTTGACTTGGATAGTTTTTAATTATGTTTCTAGGCTTAAACTAACTAATATCTAATAATTTAGGGTCAAAACGACGTAACTTAGGGTTTAAACGGAGTGGGAAAGGTCAAAAAGACCCCTGGGAAGGTTGTTGTCGAGCCTCACGACTGCAAGGACTGACGGTCCGTCGTGCGCCCGACACCCCGTCGTTGGGTCCGTCTTAAGGGCCTGTTCGACAGCCCTTTACTAAAATGGGCATAACTTTTTACTCGGAGGTCTGATTTTAAAATGGTCTGTGGCTATGGAAAGATAATTCAATTATCTATCTCTGCGTTGGTTTTTGAAGACCTCGTTCATTTTGTGCTAAGAGTTATGATCATTTTAAGTTGAACCAACTGCATTTCCCCTTAACTGGCTGCAAATTTTCCGCCTACGGACAGTAGGTCTACCTACGAACCATGCTTGTCATCCATAGCTCTTGTAAGAGAGTGGTTGAAGGGAGTCTTGATCGACAGTTACGGATTACGGATCGTCATTTGACCTACGGACCGTAAGTACGTCCGTCGTCCAAGACTTAACCAATTTTTCTAGGCTGAAATTTTTGAGAGTTTCTGATCCCATCGACGGTTGTGCAAGACGGATCATGGTTCAGGATACGGTCCGTCTCATGCCACCGTTGGTAGCGCCTGCAAATTTTTCTGAAAAACTAATTTTTGGTCTGTTTTGGTTACGGGGTGTTACATTATCTCCCCCTTGTGAACATTCGTCCTCGAATGAAGACTAAACTAGCTGAAATAGAGGGAGATAGATGCAAACCCCGCTACTAAACACTGAGAACTGAGTTTTGATTGAATTGAGTTCTGAGTACGTGCAATTACGCTAAAAATTAAAGTACAAACTGAGGGAACATGATTCAAAAACTGAATTTACGCATCAATGACTGTAAAACTGAAGAGGAACTATTACCTCAAGCTGGAGTGGAATTTAAAGGAAAAAGGTAAGGATACTTGGCTTTCATGGCTGCTTCTGCTTCCCAAGTAGCTCCCTCTACGAACTGACTTCTCCACAAAACCTTGACTGAAGCGACTTCTTTGTTTCTCAACCTTCTAACCTAACGGTCAAAAATCTCAACTGGTACATCCTCATAAGAAAGACTATATTTCACCGCCACACTCTCTAATGGCACTATAGAGGCTGGTTCACCCACACACTTCTTCAAGAGTGAGACGTGGAAGACCGGATGCACTGCTGCTAATTTTGCTGGAAACTTTAACTCATGAGCCACCTTGTCAATCCTTTTCAAGATCTTGTAAGGGCCTACATATCTAGGACTGAGCTTCCCTTTCTTCCAAATCTCAACACCCCTTCATAGGTGAGACTTGTAGAAAAACCCAATCATCAACTTGGAACTCTAGTTCCCCTCTCCTTACACATGCATAAGATTTTTGACGACTTTGGGCTGTCTTAAGTCTATCTCTAATGAGTTGCACTTTCTCCATAGCATAAAGGACTGAATCTGACCCTATCAAAGCTTCTTCACCTACATCAAACAAACCAACAGGAGATCTACATCTACACTCATATAAAGCCTCGTAAGGGGCCATCTGAATGCTGGAATGGTAGCTATTATTGTAGGCAAACTCAATAAGAGGAAGGTGATCATCCCAACTACCTTTGAATTCGATCACACAAGCTCTCAACATATCCTCTAAGGTCTGAATGGTAAGCTTTGCCTGCCCATCCGTCTATGGATGAAATGCTGTACTAAGGTTAACTTGAGTACCAAGACCTTTTTGAAATGACTTCCAGAAATGAGAGGTAAACTGAGGACCTCTATCTGCGATTATAGACAAAGGAACCCCATGCAACCTCACAATTTCAGTAAGGTAAAGATTGACATAATCATCTGCCGAATATGTAGTCTTGACCGCCAAAAAGCGAGAAGACTTAGTCATCCTATCAACTATCACCCAAACTGAGTCATGCTGTCTGCGAGTACGAGGTAACCCAGTGATGAAATCTATATTGATCACATCCCACTTCCGATTGTAATCCTTTGCTTAGGGTAGACCTTTGAGGATGTTCAGAGCAACCACATATTCTTTTAGCCAGGCTACGATAAGATTTGAGGCTCAGGTACACCAAGTGATTCTCAACCCAGATTCTCCCACATTGTTTCCGATTGAGAAGGATTTGACGGTGGGATTTTTTAGAAGATTAGTTTTACCTTATCTTTTAATCAAGCATTTGGTAACATCTGTTTCTCCTAGAAGTTGATCATTCGAGGACCAGGGAGCTAGCGTGCTTTTATACCTACATTAGTATAGTAGTGATAGCCTCTTGCCCCGAAGTGGACACTTCTTGGTATAAATCATCATTACTCTCAACTTATTAAACTCATGGCAGTAATAGCTCAAGTTATATATGGCTTTGAGGCAGGTTGTGATGCCCATGTTGGACAGAGTTTAGGTTTGGCTTCCCGTGGTTTTTGTTTTGAGATTTTAGGCCATCGGGTTCATTATATTCCAATTGAGCCTTCTCAACAGCTTGCGTTTGATAGGAAATGTTATGAATATAGTGTAACATAACATACTACACATCACTACACATATTCAATAGTGTTTATACACACTTTTACATTGTCATAAAAGTATTTCATATTCTATGTTTTGATTTAATGATTTGACTTGGATATGTTTTATTATGTTTCTAGGCTTAAACTGACTAATATCTAATAATTTAGGGTCAAAGACGTAACTTAGGGTTTAAACGGAGTGGGAAAGGTCAAAAAGACCCCTGGGAAGGTTGTTGTCGAGCCTCACGACTTCAAGGACTGACGGTCCGTCGTGCGGCGCCGACACCCCCGTCGTTGGGTCCGTCGTAAGGGCCTGTTCGACAGTCCTTTACTAAAATGGGCATAACTTTTTACTCAGAGGTCTGATTTTAAAATGGTCTGTGGCTATGGAAAGATAATTCAATTATCTATCTCTGCGTTGGTTTTGGAAGACCTCGTTCATTTTGTGCTAAGAGTTATGATCATTTTAAATTGAACCAACTGCATTTCCCCTTAACTGGCTGCAAATTTTCTGCCTACGGACAGTAGGTCTACCTACGAACCATGCTGGTCATCCATAGCTCTTGTAAGAGAGTGGTTGAAGGGAGTCTTGATCGACAGTTACGGATTACGGATCGTCGTTTGACCTACGGACCGTAAGTACGTCCGTCGTCCAAGACTTAACCAATTTTTCTAGGCTGAAATTTTTGAGAGTTTCTGATCCCATCGACGGTTGTGCAAGACGGATCATGGTTCAGGATACGGTCCGTCTCATGCCACCATTGGTAGCGCCTGCAAATTTTTCTAAAAAACTAATTTTTGGTCTATTTTGGTTACGGGGTGTTACATTATCTCCCCCTTGTGAACATTCGTCCTCGAATGAAGACTAAACTAGCTGAAATAGAGGGAGAGAGATGCAAACCCCGCTACTAAACATTGAGAACTGAGTTTTGATTGAATTGAGTTCTGAGTACGTGCAATTACGCTAAAAATTAAAGTACAAACTGAGGGAACATGATTCAAAAACTGAATTTACGCATCAATGACTGTAAAACTGAAGAGGAACTATTACCTCAAGCTGGAGTGGAATTTAAAGGAAAAAGGTAAGGATACTTGGCTTTCATGGCTGCTTCTGCTTCCCAGTAGCTCCCTCTACGAACTGACTCCTCCTCCACAAATCCTTGACTGAAGCGACTTCTTGTTTTTCTCAACCTTCTAACCTAACGGTCAAAAATCTCAACTGGTACATCCTCATAAAAAAGACTATATTTCACCGCCACACTCTCTAATGGCACTATAGAGGCTGGTTCAGCCACACACTTCTTCAAGAGTGAGACGTGGAAGACCGGATGCACTGCTGCTAATTTTGCTGGAAACTTTAACTCATGAGCCACCTTGTCAATCCTTTTCAGATCTTGTAAGGGCCACATATCTAGGACTGAGCTTCCCTTCTTTCCAAATCTCAACACCCCCTTCATAGGTGAGACTTAGAAAAACCCAATCATCAACTTGGAACTCTAGTTCCCTTCTCCTTACACATGCATAAGATTTTTGACGACTTTGGGCTGTCTTAAGTCTATCTCTAATGAGTTGCACTTTCCCTAGCAATAAAGGACTGAATCTGGCCCTATCAAGCTTCTTCACCTACATCAACAAACCAACAGGAGATCTACATCTACACTCATATAAAGCCTCGTAAGGGGCCATCTGAATGCTGGAATGGTAGCTATTATTGTAGGCAAACTCAATAAGAGGAAGGTGATCATCCCAACTACCTTTGAATTCGATCACACAAGCTCTCAACATATCCTCTAAGGTCTGAATGGTACGCTCTGCCTGCCCATCCGTCTGTGTTGTGAAATGTTGTACTAAGGTTGACTTGAGTACCAAGACCTTTTTGAAATGACTTCCAGAAATGAGAGGTAAACTGAGGACCTCTACATGAGATGATAGACAAAGGAACCCCATGCAACCTCACAATTTCAGTAAGGTAAAGCTTGACATAGTCCTCTGCCGAATATGTAGTCTTGACCGCCAAAAAGCGAAAAGACTTAGTCATCCTATCAACTATCACCCAAAGTGAGTCATGTTGTCTGCGAGTACGAGGTAACCCTGTGATGAAATCTATATTGATCACATCCTACTTCCAAGTAGGAATATCGATCTCTTGAGTCATACCTCCTGGTTTCTGATATTGTACCTTGACTTGCTGGCAATTGGGGCACTTACTCACAAAGTTTGCTATATCCCTCTTCATGCCATTCCACCAATAGACTTCCCGCAGATCGCGGTACTTCTTAGTGGCACCTGGATGAATAGAATACCTGGAGTTATGAGCTTCTACAAGAATATGATGCCTCAACTCTCTCACATCAGGAACACAGAATCCATCTTGGTAGCGAAGTACACCATCTCCCCCTTGGGAGAAAACCTCCACTCTCTGATTGTTGACTGCACCCTTTAGTTCAAGCAAGATCGGATCACTCTCTTGCTTTTCCTTAACCTCCACTACCAAAGACGATTATGCCCCATTCTGAACTGTTACACCACTGTCTGATATGCTTATAAGGCGAACTCTCAAGCGAGCAAGCCTGTGAACATCCTTCACTAGCTCCTTTCTTTTTTCCTCTAACATGGGCTACACTACCCATAGATAATCTACTAAGAGTATCGGCCACTACATTAGTCTTTCTAGGATGATAATGCACACTCATATCATAATCCTTAAGGAACTCAAGCCATCTCCTTTGGCGAAAATTCAACTCTCTCTAGGTGAACACATACTGAAGGCTCTTATGATCGGTGAATACATCTACATGAACACCATACAAGTAGTGTCTCCATATGCAAACACCATTGCTGCAAGCTCGATGTCACGAGTTGGATAGTTCTTCTCATGCACCTTAAGCTTTCTAGAGGCATAAGATATAACCTTATCTCTTTGCATCAACACACAACCAAGGGCAACTCTGGATGCATCGCAATAGATCACATAACCATCTGAACCATCTGGTAGAGTCAAGACAAGAGTTCTAGTCAATCTAGTTTTCAATTCTGTGAAGCTTTTCTCACAATCATCTGACCATTAGCACTTGACCATCTTATGAATCAACCTAGTCAATGGTGAAGCTATGGATGAAAATCCTTCCACGGACCTTCTGTAGTAACCTACTAGACCTAAGAAACTACTGATATCTGTAGCAGAGGTAGGTCTGGGCCATTGTTTTAGTGCTTTTCTCTTTTGTGAATCTACGCGGATCCCTTCGCTAGATACAATGTGACCAAGGAAAGCAATAGATTGTAACCAAAACTAACATTTACTAAACTTAGCAAATAACCTGCGATCTTTGAGAGTCTGCAGAGCAACACTCAAATAACTTGCATGTTCTTCTTCACTCCTAGAGTAAATGAGGATATCATCAATGAATACGATAACGAACAAGTCTAAGCACTGTTTGAACACTCTGTTCATCAAATCCATGAAAGCTGCAGGAGCATTGGTTAGTCCAAACGACATAACTACAAATTCATAATGACTATACCGAGTTCTGAAGGATGTTTTCGGAATGTCACTATTTTTGACTCTGAGCTGATGATAACCCGATCTGAGGTCTATCTTTGAGAAATGACTAGCACCCTGAAGTTGGTCAAACAAGTCATCAATCCTGGGGATGGGATACTTATTCTTGATTGTGACCTTGTTCAATTGTCTATAGTCAATGCACATTCTGAGAGAACCATTTTTCTTCTTTATGAACAATACTTGTCTGATGAAACCCTTATCTAGAAGGTCTTTCAACTGCTCTTTCAATTCCTTAAGCTCTCCTGGAGCCATTCTGTAAGGAGGATTAGAATTATGCTGGGTTCTTGATAGAGATCAATTTCAAAGTCGATTTCCCTTTTGGGAGGAACCCCGAGAAGATCTTCTGGAAATACTTCTGGAAATTCACAGACTACTTGAACTGAATCAAGAGTTGGGGTTTCAAGGATAGAATCCTTAACTTGAACTAGATGATAGAGATAACCCTTTTGAGATCATCTTTCTGGACTTAAGGTAAGAAATAAATGGACCCATAGGCGCTAAGCTACTACTCTTCTATTCTAATATTGGTTCGTTGGGAAATTGAAAACGAACAATCCTAGTTCTTCAATCGACTAAGGCATAACATGAGTGTAACCAATCCATACCTAGAATGACATTGAAGTCTACATTTCTAACTCTACTAGATCTGCTGAGGTGACTTTCTGAGAGATTCTGATAGGGCAATTTCTGTATACCATCTAGCTATAACTGGGTCACTGACTGGAGTAAAGATTGAGAAAGGTTCTGAGAGAGTTTCTGGACTAATACTGATTTGGACTGATATACTAAGTTACAAAAGACAAGTGATGTCTGTTGTCTTTCCACTGAATGAACCATATGTGAGTCTCATCCTTGAGTTTGTAGGATGCCTATCTCACCTATAACTACCAGTTACTGACATCACACCAAATATTTTCTTGACCTTTCAATGAACTTCTGTGGGTCCTTACCAACTTTGAACCCTAAGAACTTAGACAGATTCATCCTAACAAAATTACAAACTCTGGCTGCCATTGATCGATCAATTCCATTAGTAGGAACTAGAACCTGCTGATTATTCTGGTTGGTCATACTCTTGTCCAAAAGCTGAATTGGCTTTCTGAAATTCTTCATTTGAACTTCCTTGTCTGGTACTAGAGGAACTGTGTTAGCATTACATGCTTTAGCAATCCATGCCTAAGCTCTACGAGAAGGCATAATCTTAAGCGCTCAACGTCAAATTCGATTGAATTAGATCATACATTACACACAATAAGATTAACAAGAAGGTGAAGTTTTTCCTAAAACACTTTATAGCCTCTCTCTCATTCGATGTGGTGCACTTCAAACCCATGAAAAGGACTCTACTTAGTGCGGCTTTTTCAGACATCCTAGGACTCTTGAACCCAGTGCTATGATACCAAGTTTTGTCATGCCTCGAGCTACCCCTGAGACGCGGACACGGAACCTAGGACCACAAGTGATCCCAAGCTAACCCTGCTGGCATGATCATGAGCATACTAAAAATAATAAACTATTTCGTAGGCTAAATCATACTTAAAAATGAAAAGATGGGGAATACCCATATTCTATAACTGAGATATTTGAAAACAATAAGTTTAATACAAAAAAATTATTAATTCAATACTAAGCTGAATCTAACCATGTCTGAAAATAACCTCTAAACTAGACTAGAAATACTGGGACAAGCCCTAGTTAAATCAAACAAAAACTGAAACTAAATGACTAAAGACTAAAATGAAACTCATGACTGTTGTCCTCGGAGAATGAGGACTCACCACTGAATTTGCTGAACTGGAGATCAGGAAATCGATCTATGCGTGATCTGGATGCTGAAAACCTGAACCTACATCACGAGAAGATGTAGCGCACGTATGCGTGATTACTTGAAAGGTACTAAGCATGTAGGATAGAGTAAAGCTAAAACATGCTGAAACTGAATATTGAATATACTGATAAATGGTCAATGCAGAGAGTCTAACTGAATCGTCGGAGCTACTAATAATCGATATTAAAACCACATGAGCTAAATGTAGAGTTTGATGTATACGCCCCATCGAGAGGAACCAATATACCCTGCCAAAGGTATAAAGGCATGCTGGAGTGATCACTAAAATGACTGCCCACAGAGGGGACTTACAACCTACTTGACTAGTAGTTTTGGGATTTTGGGTACGCTAAACCCTAGTCCAACTCGATATTATTCTACTCCCAATGAATTTTGTAAATTAACTGATTATTTCTGTAAATACTAGATAGCTCGAAACTGAACATGAAAAATGAGAATATAACAATTAATCTGGTAATTATGCATTTATAATTGAGGCATGTATATCTGAAGTGTCTGAAATATATGACCTAGCATGTGTAATTCGAGAACAAAGAAATAAAAAGCTAGGGTTCTGAAATTCATGCGATAATCTGAGTAATAACATGATAATCTGATTTGGAACATATATTTAATAAATTCATGAAGTTATATCAAAATTCTAGAAAACCTAGGTTTAATCATGATAAGAGAATCAAGAACTGATTGAAACTAAGGAACCAATGGGTGAAAGGAACCCACTAGTGAAATCCCAAATATTTGGTGATGAATTCCGCAAAAAAATACTTAAGTTTTGGGGCTGGAACTGATGGAGCTTGTGGCGTTCTTGAACTAGGGTTCTTGAGCTTTTTTCTCCTTTCTTGCTTCTAATTTTCTATTTTTTGATTTAATGATTTGACTTGGATATGTTTTAATTATGTTTCGAGGCTTAAACAGACTAAAATCTGATAATTTAGGGTCATAACGACATAACTTAGGATTTAAATAGAGTGGAAAAGGTCAAAAAGACCCATCGGAAGGGTGCTGTCGGGCCTCACGACTGCCAGGAGTGAAGGTCCGTCGTGCGCCCGACGCCCCGTCGTTGGGTCCGTCGTGAGGGCCTGTTCGACAATCCTTTACTAAAATGGGCATAACTTTTTAGTTAGAGGTCTGATTTCAAAACGGTTGGTGGGTATGGAAAGATAATTCAATTATCTATCTATGCGTAGGTTGTGGAAGACCTAATTCATTTTGTGCTAAGAGTTATGATCATTTTAAGTTGACCCAACTGCATTGCCCCTTAACTGGCTCCAAATTTTCCACCTACGGTCAGACCTACGGACCGTAGGTCCACCTACAAACTTTGCTGGTCATCCATAGCTCTTGTAAGATAGTTGTTGAAGGGAGTCTTGATCGACAGTCACGGATTACGGACCGTCGTTTGACCTACGGACCGTAAGTCTGTCCGTCGTCCAAAACTTAACCAATTTTTCTAGGCTGAAATTCTTGGGAGTTTCTGATCCCATCGACGGTTGTGCAGGACGGACCGTGGTTCAGGCTACGGTCCGTCGATGCCAATGTTGGAAGCACCTGCAGATTTTTCTGAAAAACTAATTTTTGATCTTTTTTGGCTACGGGGTGTTACAACTACCCTCCAAAATGAGTTCAACAATCGTAGAACAAGTTCTACAGTTGTATTGGTAGTTACGTAGATAAAGGATGCACCAGAAAGCCACTAATGTTTCTCCCTAGCTGTGTTAGTCCTTGGAACTTCTGATGATGACAACGGAACAAAAGATTGAAACGTACAATGAATACGATCCAGGTATACACAGCAAGGTTGGAACATCCAAAGCTTGTATTATAGGATCCTCAACTCTATGTTAGGGCATACATATATCCAATCCAGGTCAAGGCTTCACGACTGCTTGCTATTCTGTAGTAACGATGGCATAGGCCGATCAATCAATTAGAAAAAATTGAGTAAGCCAGCCTTCTCCACAAAGAGGGGCTTATGAAAATCTCAGATTATAAGAAATACTAAGTAGACTGCAATAAGGGTTCATTACTTTAAGATGATTTAATATGCTTGGATACAATGGGTAGACATAGTACCTTTTTTCAATCAAGATAAACTTTGATGTCGATACCATTATCAATAAGGGACTGTACAATTGCTCTAATTTACCCTTTGAATTTGTCTCTATCTCTAGGTGTATAAAAAACAGTGTATACATCAGCCTCTCTTGCCCAGTCGGACAAGATCTGTCCGACAGACAAGCATGCAGGAATATCACTTCGTGATTTGAGAACTGCCTTGATATATTTGGAGTTTGTACCAGCTACTGCAACCTGTTTGCATGTAACTCTATGGGTGATTGACGCTGAAACAAAGCGCTTTGATATGAAAACATCAAGTGTAAACGGTTCCATGTAAGCTACAGTCCGTAGCTTGAAAGACACATGCTTGTTTGGGTTCTTCGATTTTTACCCCTTCTGGTAAGTATATGGACGACTATTGTCATCATTAACAAAATCTTCCACCCAGAAAAAGCTTCTAGGTGCTAAAGCAGGCTGCCAAACGAAGCAACAAACTTATTCAGGGGATACTATTTCAAGAATATTTAGGTCCATCTCTATAATAAGCTATAAATCCAAGTGCACATTAAGTTTGATTGTTCATCACACATATGTCAAGTGCAATTCCTAGAAAACATAAATGCAAGTAATCATATGTGGGGAACCACATAATATCAGAGATGAAGAGGAACTTGTATATTTTTTAAACTAGCTGATGAATTAAACGTTTTATCAGAACAACAGTGCTACAAAGACAAAATCAAAAGCAATCACTTTACCATGTACATACACATCATGTGCTAACACACAGAAGCACCACACTGTGATACATGAGTGCTAACTTTTTCTCCCTTTTCCATCCCTCATATTTCTCAAGAATACATGGAACAAAGGGGAACAGTGTTTGGTTTAACAATAAGCCCACACATTCAAACAAAGGAGGAGGAAGGCTACATTTTCAATATAAATACAACCGCACAATCGAGGCAATGAAACCACTAGTATAAAAACCTGTAAGCAGGGAAGACATCAAGTGCTATATGGAGTCAAAAATGTTTCACTTCTTTCTATTTCTCACAAGTCATTCCTTATCATTCTTTTCCCGGACAAAAGAGTCATTCCTTATTCCAAGTGAAGGACAGGAATCACTTCGAGCTCGGAGCTCATACTGAGCCAAAAATGATCGAGGGATTCAGCACTTTAATGAACTTGTTTTGTTTTAACTTTTGTGAAATATCCAATCAGCACTTCTTATTCTATAAAGCTCAATCCATCCATTCATCATGCCTGATTCACTGCAACCTTGTACAATATCACATACAGTTAAAATAAAAAATGCACATATACATAATATACAATTAAGCAATCACATATATAAATAATACAAGCATTTTTATATATAAGCATTCTCAGAACAAAGGAGAACCAACTGATTCCTCAACTAAGTGTAACCAACAATAAAGAGTTGATTTCAACAAAATAATGGTTGCTTCAAAATGCTTTATGTCCAAGGTATGATTATTCCACCGGATTATAAAATGCATTGCAACTAAGAATAACAAAATATTCTTTACAATTTAGAAACGACCTACATTCTCCAGAACCTATCATTTGCAGCTTCACCTTTTCATAGTTACATGGTTCTATCATCACAGAGTACCTTCCCAGTTACTTGACACTATTTAGAACAGTTTTTCATTTAAACATGTCTTAATGGAAGATATAAATACTGCTCTGTCATATTGCTTTTGCCTTGATGTGATATATGCAAAAAATTACTCCACTTTTACATGGTCCAACAATTTCTCAAACATGTCTGTACATCTCTAATATTAGAACTCTAAAACTATTCCAATTATTAAGGCTCTAGTTATATGAGACTTGCAGTCAAACTTGGAAGGAAGGAGAAACAATGTCCGTGAATGTAAATTTATTAGGAGTCTAGACTCTCTAGAGAAAAATTAACTCTTGACTCACTTGAGCCTTTATCTCAATATGAAACTGACGTTCTGAAACAATAGAGTTCATTCCAACAATCTTTGTATGGAAACAAGAAGGCATACTGATTGTTAGTAATTTGAGACATTCATCAGTCATCTTACCCAAGAGTCATTGGTATGAAAGTTAATAATCACTCTTCTGCATTTATTTTACGTAAAGAGAGTCTTTGTTTGAAAGATATACAAACACACCCACTGGATAAAACAAACAAGAAACCTCAGAATTAACAAGTGGAGCTTAGATATAACTAGCCATGTCCTATTGGAGAACCATTCAAGTCAACAAGGCAGAAGCAAGAACATTCAGTCACTCCTGCCAAAGTTATGTATGCACACACATATGAAAATTGAAAGGCTGCATGAACTAGTAGCATCAAGTCAAACCATTTTACCTTTGAAGTATGAAAACCACTAACTTGCGCACATAGATAAGGCCTCAACTTCTGACCTCCTCTAGCGCACAACATTTCAGAAACTAGTTTCAGCATATTCCCACAAAAAAAGGAGACCTTTGATCAATAAGACACAGTATTAGTTCATTAGTTCTACTACAATCCCACAAAATAGATAATTTGGGTTCCAAAATACAACACACCAATATAAAATACTCCATCCATCCCAAATACACCCTCCTACTTATTAAAGATTAGAGTATGTTTCCTTCAACAAATTTCAAGAAACAAACCCAAATCAACATGTTGGGTTGTGAGAACAAAGAAAAATACATAAAGAGGATTCATACAGCTAAAAGTATTTGAGCTTAAAAGTTTGAATTCGTAATTTTCTATCAAACAAACTCATTTTTTTATGAGTAAGTAATGACAACTTCAATGTTATTAGAATCTTTATGGGCAACCCAATACTCATTGGCTGCCCAGCTAAAGCCTACCAATTGTTCTCCAGCCATATTTACAGCAGAAACACATCTCTAATGTGGGTTTCCAAGAATTAGGACGTATTTCTATCAAGAAAATTCATGACCCATTATTTTATTAGTGCTCTTCATTACACCTAAATAGAAGAAACCTACTATAAATTAAAAAAGAAGAAGTTGGTATTCAATGAGGCATTTTGTCAAACAACAAGCAGACATTCATCAATTAAGCCTTTCATCAACTCTAAGACTAACTTAGATACATCAAAATGATAACAAATTGAAGATAACACCTGCAGAGAAAGTTTTGTTAGAGTAAATTGCAGAGAAAAGAAAAACATTTATCACCTTTCACCCCTAATTCACCGGTTTCTCTTGCTCTTGGTTTTTTCCTTTGAACATCAAATTGTATTCTCTCTTTGGTTGTGTATATCAAAGAAAGGGCTAAATGGCCCATTTGAAGTGGACCAACTACTTTGATAATCCGACAAAATGATCTCATATTTTGGTAACTCGCTCGTGTTCATATCTTAATGGGCTGGATAATTGAAATACTCATTATAATAAATTTAATTATGCTTCATAGCAATGGTTTACATATTTATAATTTAAGTTGTCTCGTTTGTATAATTCACGAGTCTGTATAATTTACATGTTTGTATGATTCGCAGGTACGTTTGCACAATTCAGTTATTTGTATAAACTTGAAACAAGAAATTTATACAAACACAAACATCTGAAACTAATAGTAGTTATAAAAACTAATGATACCCCATCAAAATTGATATTCTAGACTCAGCAGAACAGATGAAACAACTAATGGAGGTTGTCTTGATAGACTATTGACCTTAGTTAAAATTTACTAAAACAAACAAAACAATGTAACACGAAACACTACAAAGTCATCCTAATTACCTCAAGATCCTAATCGAAGGTCGTTCTAGACCAAACTCGACTGTTAGAAGATAACCGTGTTGACAAAATTATCATTCGAACACATTTACCAAGGATGTTGACCAAAGTCAAACATTAGTCAAACTAACAAAATTTTCTCGCCCAAGGATTTCAAACTCACGTCAAAGGCCTCGAGACCCAAACCAACCATGCCACTAGCCCAAAATAGAGCTTTTGGAGCCAATGGAATTGACAGAAATCTCATACTACGTTAAATTATCCAAATGTTAACCAAAGTTAACTCTTTCACTTAAAATCTACAAGAAGGGGAAAACTCACAACTCACTCCGGAGACACATATATCTATCCCAAATCACCAAAAATACAACACAAAAGCTAATAGAAGGGAAAAAAAATAACAATCACACAAAAGCACACAAAAGACCAAGAGGATTATTATAGAGAAAAAATTCTATATATATGTGAATTACACAATATACATATATTTGTTGTATCAAATTCATGGAGAGAGGCGAGCGAGAGAGTCAGAAACATGTGGATTCACTTGGATGAATTGCATCTTGAACAAATTACATCTAATTTTGACCCATGAATCGAAGATATATGTATGTGGAAATATCTAGACACGCCAGATACATGTATTCAAAGTCTAAAATTGTTAAGATTTATAATATTATAAAATAATTTAAATCTAAGTAATTAGCTCTTAAATTAGTGAGATTTCTATAAATTGCCCCACTTTTAAATATTTATTATTTTTACAAATGAAGAAACTTTATCAATTAAACTCGTCTTTTTAAATATTTATAAATTAAAAATATAGTAGTACAATTTTTATGGGTTTTGTTTATTGTCATTCAAACAATGGTACTCGCCATGGGTTCCCTTGTCGTGCATATTATTTTTATACTAGATATGTATAGGAGTCTATGTCAGCAATGATTTAATATATGTTAATTCTTTACATTAATTATTTATGAAACATAGATAAAATTTTGAGGAGTCAATCAAATATTAGTTTTATAAAAAAAATATATATGTTAATTCTTTACAGTAGTTATTTATGAAATATAGATAAAATTTTGAGGAGTCAATCAAATATTAGTTTTTTTTATTTTTTTTTAAAAGATATTAATAATTGTGATTTATAATTTTTTTTAGCATCATTTTCAAATTTTAACTCTACGTGTTTCAATTTAGATGACATAAAAATATTTACATGATTTAAAAATATTTTAGGTGTTAATTATTGTGATTTATAGTGCATTTTATGTAATTTTTAAATAATATATTTTACTCTCTGTGTCTCAAGTTATGAGGCACTAACAGATTTTGAGAGTTGGTCAATTTTTAAAAAATATTTTAAACATATTTGAGTAGTTAATTATTGTGATTTATACAACACTTTTAAATATACAATCAAATATTTCAAGTTGTTAATTATTATGATTTACGATAAGATAATTTTCAAATAACATAATTAAAAGTAAAGTAAGATAAATAAATTAAAATGGATAAAATATTAAAGTGGGCCCTACACCTTTAGCTACAAGCACATTGCTGAAGTAGACACGTGGTCATGAGTTACGTGCTTGTAGACTCTTCTACTATATGAAATTAACTAGGTAATTTACTCTTTGCGCGATCATAACTGACTTTATTTAGTTTTAGAACGATTCTAAACTAATATCCAATAATAGAAATAACTTAAAAGTCATTGCAATATTTTTGAACTTACATGTAAAAATTTGAAATTGTCGCATATCTTAAGAAGCTATAATGAATGATTGAAAAATACCATTTTTAGATCAATTTTACCTTCTAATACTTGTGGTTTTGGATGGTCACAATTTATTTTCTTGATATAATGTCTTCTCGATATTGCATGATCTATTGTAAAATAATCAAGCATTAAGATACAAGTCCTCATATCCCATTCCGGGATATGTAAGGTAAATGATAGAGAAGAAATAATATCCTAATTTAGGGGGGTGGGGGGAGGATTAAGAAGAGACAAATAAATTGCTTATGTTAAAACTTTATTAAGAATTGAAGAAATCAAGATGGAGTTGTGTGGTCGAATTTTTATTTGAATTAATACTTGAATTTGGGTAATACTAAAATCTTAAAGATTCTTGCATGAGAAAGACATGGAAGATACCGATATGGAGTCCGTCACTCTGAAGTGCAAGGGACCACAATTTTTGTCCCTTCATGTCCCATGGCTAGCTGAAAGGAGGTCATCGCTTGCTTATAGAGATCAACATTTGCAAGGCTAGCTACTGCAAAAGCGATGAAATCATCACATTTTACTAGGTGCATTCATGATCTCATCATCATATACAGTAGCTAGCCTTGCAAAGTTACAATCTACATAAACAAGTGACAACCTCCTTTCAGGTAGCACTAGGACATCAAAGAACAAAAATTATGCCATCTTGCACTTTATGGTGACGAGCCTCGTATCGTAATTCCCCATATCTTCTTGATGCAAAAACTTCAAAGTTTTAAGAAGAGTGAGACAAAAGTCTATTTTTGAGTGTTCATTGAAGAAGAAAGAGTGAGACAAAGGACTATTATATAGTTTCTAGGACAGTGAATGAGTGTCCATGGATAGCATACCATATTACTTATAAGGAATATTAATGTAAATGATATCGGTCAAAGATATAAAAAATTAAGGAATGTTAATTTAAATAATGGCGGTTAAACATATCAAAGATTAATTTAAATATGCCAGTCAAAGATATCAAGAACAATTTTAATAATGTCAGTCAAAGATATCAAAGATTAAGGAATGTTAATTTAAGTTGGTTAAATATATCAAAGATTAATTTAAATATTGACCGTCAAAGATATCAAAGATTAAGGAATGCTAATTTATATGGTGCGGTCAAAGATATCAATGATCAAGAAATATTAATTTAAATAATGTCGGTCAAAGATTTCAAAAATTGTCAACATCGAACCATTCAATATTTATAATTTATATAATATAATATTTTCTTACACGTGGCCATATTTTCACACGCTTTCATTTACACGTGCCAATATTTTTCACGCACCTTTATTTACACATGCCAATTTTTCATGTCTTTGATATCCATTGTGATCACACCATCCGCTTATTGGATTTGAGTAAGCCCCCTTACTTACATAGGACTCTAGTGTTATTATTTGTTAGTAGTGACATTCTGAGGTGTCGTGGATTTTGTCCCGACATCTATCCTTTTACAACAACGACTTAATAGATCAATAGTCTTGGTCAATTTTTCAGTAACTAGTTTCAAATGTTTTCTTTAAAACTTCATATATAATATTCAGTATTTTTAGATAGCTTTAAGTTTTATTTAACTATTTCAAACAATTTCAATTTTAATGCTTATGTATATTTGAGTTAGCCCTCTCCTTAATAGTTTGCCAAGGCAAGGGCTTACTTCGGACCAACAAGAGTTCTGGAGTGTCAATCACGTCCAGCTTGTAGGCTCAGGGTGTGACTAAGTTGGATTGGATCAGCCTGTTGATGGTTATTATGTTTCACAATGGATGCTGGTAGTGTATCTTTGTTAAGTTAATTTTGTAGTGGGATCTTGTTGTGATTAGGTTATTGGTATAGTTCCTCCAAGTATTTTCATTTGCCTTCACTATCTGTTTCTTTTGTCCCGTTTTCTTATCTCTACCTGCTTATATTGTGCATTACCTAGTTCGTAGTTGCTTGTAACATATACTCTTTCCTTGCCTTTTATACTTTTTATTATCCTTGGAGCTCATTCAATGTATGACTTTTGAGTACCATTTCCTTAGTACTCATACTACACTTGTGCAACTCACAAATAATAGTATAAGTTCTCGTCGTTGACATTTTCCTCATAACCAACAACTTTGGCTCAGAGACTTAAGGTGAGCTCTTGACGTTCAAAGTTTTCATTCTCCTTCGCTTTTAACTAGAATGTTTTTTATTTTGTATAGTATTGAGATGTTTTTTTTTCTATTTTTTTAATTTACTTTGTACTCTTGATGTAATAAGTAGCTTGACTACTGACCTATACCAGATTTTGGGGTGTAATATGTATTATTTCTCTCTCTCTCTTATTTTTATGATTTTTGTATTTGTTATCCTTCTTTTCCATTCTGCTCTTCTACGCGATATCTCGTCAGCTTTTGTTCTGGACTATGAGTTCACCTTATATATGCTGCTCGGATATTGATAGATGCTATCACGATATAATATTTTAGGTCATGATAAATTGGTATCAGAGCCTAAGTTCATCAGAGACATCTATATTTTATATTTGAGAGGCAATACATGTCACATCCGGGGAGCACCCTCTAGAAGTAACATGTTGTACTTGACCTCTCAGAGGTCTTATACAATCCCATAGTTATTATTCATCGCATTGTCATAGGTAAATTTAGCGGAAAATTTAAAACTTTCTTAGCACATCATATTCTAGAACATTACTTCATATATATATATATATATATAATATATATATATATATATATAATATATATATATATATATATTATATAATATCATCATACATAGTTAATAACTCTATTCTCTTTTTGACATCCTAGACTCAACATCATAAGAGTACTTTAGGGACACAACCCTTATAATATAATACATAAGTACAATATTAAAAAACTTTACAGTAAAGACACAACTTAGGAAATCCTTGAACTTAAGGATTCGTTTCCTTGAGCTTGGGAATCATATATCAAGCTCCTCAATCATAGAGACATCCTTTAAGCATCCATAACCTACACTTTGTGTAAAAAGTAGAGAAGAATGGAGTTAGTACAAGAATGCACTAAGTATGTAAACCATGCAAAAACATGCATTTAAAAGAGACATTTTACTTGAAATTATATTTCATGCCTTTTGTAAAATCTTCATAAAACCTTGATACAATAGCATTTATACAATTCACATACTTCATATAGTCATATTAAATAGTCATATAACGTATAAAATCATGCAATACATTTAAGACACAATTGATGTCACATTACAGTAACCTATTTTTCTTTACAGTAAGCCACATCAACTTGCACATATACTAGCTTCACTTCACATCAATTCATTATAAGACCTTACTCACAATCCTACTCTAAGTCTAGTATTGCAATGTATATGTGAAGAACCATAACCTCATACATACTTAGTAAAGCTATCATAAGACCAAAGGCCTTAACGCTCTATTTCATACATCAACAAGTAAGTGAAGACAACTTCATTCATGCCAACAACCTTCATCATGTAGTCATTAAGACTAATACTATGAATATACAACAAGATCACTTAATATATGCATTTCATCACAACAAGTAAACAAATACTACAAAGTCATGCATAAGTAACATTTACATAGACACATGTATTAGAACACCTTCATAGGACTTCCTTCAATAGGAACTTGTGCAATGCATAGGTGAAGTCCAACACCCCCACCTACACTAAGCAACTACCCTTAGGTTATCCTAGTTAGGGTCCTTACTTTACTTCCATTGTCCATTTTACTTTAGAAAACTATAGCCTTAACCGACACTAAGATCATGGGTGTTAAATTGAATTTGGTGTTGTAGAGCCTTACACCAATAAAAGTTGTTCTTACCTATCCAAGGTAGAAAATTAACACATACCAGCATACTAGTGAAGTCACTTCCTAGATCCTAGGTGACAAACATAGCTATGGAACTAAGATATATATATATATAACCCTCTGCATGCTCATTGGCATTGGAGCCTCATCTCATGAGAAACCATGGGTGGATCTTCCTCAAGGAAAGTCAAATCCTCATGTGGAACCATAGGTGAATGTTCCTCCAAGGGAAGTCAACACCTTATGAGAACCCAATGGTAAATCTTCTTCCAAGGGAAGCCAACACCTCTCATTGTCAAGTTCACTCGGTGCTAAGATAAGTTCCCTTTTTATCAAAAAGTTTTTAATAACTTTAACTTATAAAATTAGTCTTAGGAGAGTCATCTCTTCATATGATTTGCTCATAGGTCATAGATGAGAATTCATTCACCTATGTTATATGAGAAACCCTTTCACATGGACATAACATATGTAAGCACCTATCTAGTTTTAGGGTACACTTGAGCTCACCTTTCAAGGCCCCTCTATTGACTAGATTATCATACATATGTGTATATACATGTGAGTAACCCTTTCACATAACATCTTTAGACCACACATGTTCATAACATACTCATATATTCATAATCGGAAAAATGGGAAACCAAACCTAGGAACTATCCTATCAAGGCACATATGTGCAATGTATAGACAAGGAAACAAAACCATTTCCCATACTAGTACACCTATCAAATAATCCTAGTTAATGGAATACATAACATGCTTCACATACATATACCTTACATGCATAGTAGTAGACATTTAGTAAATATGAGATCTACCTTTCATTAGACACTATGAACCTTTATTACATTGTAAACATGCATGTGAGTGTGTGTGTACATTGGTAAACATGATCATATAATGGCTATCAATCAAAACATTGAGGCATCCACCCTCTTAAGACCACAATGCACAACCAAGAATAGACCACACAACACAATTTAGCATAGGAGGCAAGCTAACTTCATATTACACTTTAAGACACATAACATTAGCTATTCACACATTCACATAGGGATACATGGGTAGGGGTCATCAATCCTTAACACTCCATTAATGGCAACACCTACACATGATCTTAACATAACCATATACATTCTTATAAGACTAGCTACATAACGTAGATTCACAACTAGAATAGAAGACTAGGCACAACTTACACATAGTGTGATCATCATAACCATACACTCTTATATTCATCAATTACCTTCAAGGCCATAGTCAACACATGATCTTAACATAACCATTTACATTCTTATAACACTAGCTACATAACGTAGATTCACAACTAGAATAGAAGACTAGGCATGACTTACACATAGTGTGATCATCATAACAATACACTCTTATATTCATCAATTACCTTCAAGGCCATAGTAAACATATATATATATATATATATATATATATATATATATATTATATATATATATATATATATATATATATATATATATATATATATATTATATATATATATATAATGACAATAAAATAAACACCGCCATCATAAGTGGACCATACCACACAATTCCATAGAAGACTTCATCAACTACAATACTATAGAAAAGTAAAGAGAAAGAGCCCTTCTTACCAATTCATCAACCTTGATCATCATTGATAAATACACCTTATTCATCATCAATACATAATAGGACAATAGCTAAATATACACTTAACATAAAAAAATCATACTTAAATTCCTACAAGATCAAGATACCAACATAGGCACTAAACAATCAATTCAACAGAGAGTAGAGAAAATAGGTAATCCTACTAATTCCCTAGAGCATTGATAATCAATCCTATTATATCAATAATATACATGTTAGGAAGTATCTAAAGAGATCATTACTCAAATAATCATGCTTCATCTAACCTAAAATTGAGATCACATCACATACATAACATTATTAATCAATAGACTAGAATAACCTAGATCAATTCATAACAAACCTTCTTTACTTTGGTCATACAAGATTCATACCCATAATTCAACCATGATATTAACCTAAAACAATAGCTACAATCATATTAACATAATCGAATTCCACATTCATACATTAGAAGGTCAATGTTACAGTGAACACATAGAGACATAAGTTAGTCTTATTCCAATCTTCATATATTGATCCACATGGATCATTAATCAATAATTCACCATCAATATACATAATAAACAGTAGACATAAGCAATTCAACGTAATAGAATCACAAATCCACCAATAACAAGCCACGATCACAATTCCCATGCATAGGCTAAATCGAGTTTGGGAAGGGACATGGGTTCACAATGCAATTGGATTGAAATTCACGTTAAAACCAATACATTATAATCAATTCATCGTTATTAAGCCTTTAAAAACATTTTGAGAAAGAACCCATGACTAGATTAAAGAACAAGAAGATTGATCTCTTCTTGAAAAGAGAAGGACTCTCTAGAGGGAAGATTAACTAGAGATGAAGGATCACAATACCTTTATCTATAAGAAAACATCTAAAACTTAATGAATAATCATTGGGAATCCAAGATCCAAGTTGTTCTTGAGCTTCACCTTTAATGGAGGTTTCTAGAGAGAATTGGTTTTGGAGGAAAAGTCTAATTTGTGTAGAATGGACTGGGAATGGGGTTTTCACGTTTTTGATCACTTAAATACACCAAAATAAAAATCAAATAAACCAAGTAGGGTCAGGTTAGAAAGGTGGGGTGAATTTCTCATTCACTCCTTAAGTAAAATAGTCGCAGTCATGTAGTTGCAGGCAATCATCGACGGCCACAAACAACGGGCGTCGACTGGACCACGAGGCGTCCTGTTGCTCCGTCGTTGGTGACTTCAGCTCCTTCTTTGAGACAGAAGGCTCACCAAGCCAAGTTTTGAGATATGCCTCCCATAGACGGGGCGTCGATTGGGAAACGGGGCGTCAACTTGGCTCGTCGATTGACACTACCAAGGCAGTGTCTCGACAACCTTAGGGTCTTTTTTGAGGGCCTCTTGCGGGGCCCTTGGGAAGTCGTACCCGGACGTTTCCTACGTAAATATGAACATTAAAAAGTCAAGGACCACATCAGTTTCACCCAAAACAATTACACGCAACACGTCCAAACATACTAGGCACCATCAATACACACACATGTATGTCTCAAGGGCTAACTTTCGAACGTCTTGGACGTTTGACCTCTAAACTTCATGAAACTCATAAAAATACATAAAACATCATTTTTAATCATTTAAGGACCTCATAATCTCATGACACACACATAAGCACATAAAAACACATAAGGCTCCTTAGGTGACTAATCGTCGAACGTCTTGGTCATCCCTTGACGTTTTACTTTCAAATGACTCCAAATCACCCATGCATACTTTAAATCACTTAATTAATCATTTTAACAAGCATATAGGAACAAGTTATTATCTATATACCCTAACTCATTTTGGGGGTCTAACAATAGAGATTTTATTCTAAAGTACTTATTGTGTGCATTTACTTCGATCAACCTCTAAAAGATTATTTCAATACTCTTTCTTAGATGGATAACTTTAAGTATTCAGTGGATGTAAATGGGATCTCAAACCATATTATTAGGACTTTTGATGTAAACTCTTGATTGTGATCATTCTCTAAGGGTAGACCCTTGGGGATGTTTAGAGCAACCACATGGTCTGTAGGCATGGCTTCGATAAGATTTGAGGCTCATGTACACCAACTGATTCTCAGTACAAATTGGGATTCGTAAGTCTTTAAAAAAGTGCATTTACAGTTTTTGAGTACAATATAAAACTTCTTGAGTGGTCTAGTAATATCCCACATTGTTTCCTACTCAGAAGGATTTAACGTGGGGATTTATTAGAATATTAGTTTTGCCTTTTCCTTTAATCGAGCACTTGATAACATCTAACTTTATGTTTTTCCTAGAAGTTGGTCATCTGAGAACCACGGAGCTTGTGTGTTTTGATACCCACATAGGATATGGTAAGAAGCCCCACTATTAGTATAGTAGTGATAGCTTTTTGCCCCAAAGTGGACACTTCTCAGTAGAATCACAATCACTCTCAACTTATTAAACTCATGACGGTAATATATCAAGTTGTATATGGATTTTAGGTAGGTTGTGATGCCCATGTGGACAGAGTTTAGGTTTGGCTTCCCGTGGTTTTCATTTTGATTTTTAGGCCATCGGGTTCATTATATTCCAGTTGAGCCATCTCGACGGGTTGTGTTTGATAGGAAATGTCATGAATGTGGCATGTAGATCCCCTTTGCTAAAATATTTATTCGATGTCATCTTCTTTGGAAGTAGGGTCAACATGTTTAATCCTCTAGGGCTTCGCCCAGTCATCTAGGGGTGGTCCCAGGGTATTAGAGATGGTACCTAGTCTGGTAGAGGTAGTCAGGGAAGCTTATAACATTGTTCACCTAAACCTTAGCCTATATATGTTGCTATGACTGTGGTGAGATTGACCATTGGTCTAGATAGTTCCCAAGTTGTGATTCAATAATTAAAACATTGCCATGTGTTACTCCTTTGACTAGGGTTGTTGGGGCATGTTATTCTTGTGGAGAGATGGGTCATTGGTATAGAGAGTCCCCGCTATGGGATCATTTTCTACCTTATTTTATTGCTTGATATTGTTGGGTTTTCTTGTTGAGTATAAAATATCGCTTGAGTTATAGCTAGACTATCACTCCCTAGTTTGTATTTTTTTTCATGTTACTCTGGTGCGCCTGGCTTAGGTCAACACTGTAACACCATTGATAGGCTAAACTAGAGATTTCATGAAGGTTTTAAAGTTTGACGTAAGGGTTAGAATCGTAAAATGACTTCCCATACTTAGAATGAAGATTTTAGGGATAGGGAATCAAGGTACAACCACCCAACGGCTAACCAAGGGTCTTTGAGGGGGACACAATATAGTATGTAAAATCTGCCCAAAAAGGGGCCACCTAAGATTGTGACTAACATACCGAATGTGGACCTGCACCTCATGGGAAAGGGTTGTGGCTCAATACGCCGAAAATTAGACCCCCATCTACGATTAAATAGCATGGACTTTGGATGCACTCACAGCCCATGGGTCAGGATTTCGTAGGTTGGGGCAGTTTGTTCTTAAGTTTGTTTAAGTGAGGGGTTAGGGGAAGGTTCTAGAATTAATTAGTTGTTAAGTAGGGTCATTTTCTTAGTAATTATACTACCTATATAAACCTAAAAGACCCCTAAAATAAGTCAAACAAACCATTCTTATAAGAACCCAAAGCAAACCCCAATTTCCTACAAAGAAATTCTCTTTAGAAAGTGAAGAAGAAGAAGGGTTCAAGCTAGGTCAAGTCCCCAATATTTCAAGCTTTATAGGGACATACATCTAAGGTGTATTAGCTTATTTATCCATGGATTCTTCCATCTATGGAGCCCCCTAGGATTCCCTAATTTTAAGAAGACTGTGTGGCTATTACAATGTATCTATAGGGACTTAAATTTGTGTGGCTATTACAATGTATCTATAGCCACGAAATTTAAGTTATGAATATAAAATTCATAGCAATTACCTCATAATAGCCACACAAATTTTTCTTTCGTATCTATCTACTAATTTGTAAATTTTCTTAGCCATGAAATTGCTATTGTTAAAGCCCATTCTTCATTTTTGCTACGATTATTAATATCCGAGGCAAAATTGACTAAATAGCTAAAACTTTGTTAATACAATAAAATTTTGTAATTGATAATAAGTTTTTGTCACGACATAAAAGTTTTTGTAGTAATAATAACCTTTTAGCCACAATAAACTATGTGAGACGATATATTGTAGCTAAATAAATATTTTTGCTTCAAATTATAAAAAAAATTGTGACAATAGTTAAATGATGTAGCCACGGCTTTTCTGCTATGATAAAACTTCGAAGTTAATAGTAGATTTTTGCCACGAGTTTAAATTTATTGTAATTATTGTATCATTTTAGCCACAATAAATTATTTGACACAAAATATTTTATCTAAATAAATATTAGTGCTTCAAAATACAAATACTTGTGGCAATGTTAAATGATATAAAAGTTGTTGTAATAATAGTCTTCATAGCTTTAATTATTTGTCATAAAACATATTATAACCTCAAAATTAATATATTGATAAATTTCATAGTTACTATTATTTTTTAGCATGAGTTGAAATGTAGTTATAGCAATACTAATTTAGTGTAATTATGTGTGTTAATTGTTTAATCCGATTCAATTTTAAAACTCTACTTATATTCAAATATAATTTCAATAAATAAGTGACTATATCTTGTAAATTTGGATTAACTAATTATATCGAATTTAAACATTATTTCAATTTTCATTGAAACTTCATCTTGATTAAGTGCTTTTAAAATTGTTGTTTGACTTAAACTTGTTTTTATCAAAATAATATGTTTATCAATATAATACAATTAGAAGTATTAATTGTTAGAATCAATTGAATTTTATAGCTTGCAAATCTTTAATATAACTTAAATATATAAATAAATATGTTTTCTTCTTGAAATATTATATATACACACTCTCGTCTATAATTAGTTCGTAATGATCTTTTATGCTAAAAATCTTCATCACTTTGACAGGTATATCAATGGAGTTAAAGCATATAAATGACAAGATCCGTGTAAATCATGCTAAGATTCAGTTGAACGTTGTGGAAGGAGAAATAAGAGAAGAGTATATCACTTTGTACTCAAACAAGATAGTGTATTACAAGAGTTGTATCTAATTATAAATATTCTTAAAATTGTAAATTGTTATTATATGTAATTTGGGAAGTGTTTCGAAATCTTAAAAATTAATCCATAGCTAAGTTACGCAGCTCTTGGAACTAATAAAGCTTGCTAAAAAAAAATCTCTAATCATATTAGAATTATATATTGAATGCAAATTTTTTCTATATATATCACGTTAAAGAAAAATATGTATATAAATTTTTACTTTCCGTAGAAAATGGATTTTTAGCTAAAATTGTATATATTTCATGGCTAAAGATATGAATTTTTAGTTATAATTCGAAAATACTTGTGGCAAATACTTCAGGTTATAGCCATGAATTTTTTTAGTCATGACTAAATCATTTTTGACGTGGCAAGAGAATAAAGTTATTTGACATATATATATATATATATATATATATATATATATTATATATATATATATATATATATATATATATATATTTATATTGCATGGCAAAAACTTTTTATCAGTACAGCTATAACTCAAAAGTGTTGTAGCAATAGATATTAGTTCGCTTGGATGCATAAAGTAATAGAATCACTTAAACATTGGATTGATTGTCGAGGACATTCTTCCAGGAACCATGAGTGTTAATCAAGGCTTAATAATGAATCTAGGGGTGTATGCTAGGTCCCAAGTGGACATTGACATTAGGATGGAGTGTCACACAAGGTAGGGTCCGGGCTCCGAGTTGAAAGGATAATCATATCTAGTTGATGTGAGGACCATCCAAGGTAAAAGGGAAAACTCTCACATAGTAGGCTCGGGGTTTCCCCAAAGTTATGTACCATGATACGGAAGTCTTCACCTAGAGATTTAGGCTTCTAGTAGAAACCTTCGTATGTAACACCATGGAACTTGTAGGAGAAACAAAAGCCTAACAAGTTTGTTTATAAGTTTTATATGTGGTTTGAATGTATAGAATGTATTCCCGATCTTAGGATTAAGTGTTTAGGGGTTAGGTTTCAAGGTACGGCCCCCAAGGACCAACCAAGGGTTCTTTAGGGGGAGCTAAAGTCTAACCCCAAGGTTGCCCCAACTAGCAAAAAAAAAATCTGCCAAAGACCAAGGAGCTATGGATGTGACCTACGCCCCGTAGGTACATCCATGCCCCTTGAATGGAATACGTGGGTCAAGACCCTAAATGGGATGTCTCAAACCCAAACCACAAATACGCCGTACGGGGCGTCACCCCACTCTCGTTCCGTGGGTTGGAGTCGTTAATCCCATATGCAAAGGCTGTCAAGTGTCTCAGCCAAGATGGAGGTAGGTAAGTAATTTCCTTTTTAGTTAGTTTTCATTAGGGGTCATTTTACATATAAATAAAGTATTTTAAGTAATTGAATACCCTATTAACCCATTATATCTCAAGACCCCCAAATCAAATCCCATAAGACCTCAAGTTCTCTCCAAAATATTCTCTCTCTAAGAACTCCATTAAAAATCAAGGGCAAGGTCAAGCTAGGGCGCCATAAATCAACTTTATTCTCGAATTTATTGTGAAAATCAACCTAAGTTATGGATGTTGTTCATCTCTGGGAAGCTATAACCCAAAGAGTCCCAACAAACTAAGTGTTTAACATTCCATTTTCCCCAAACTTAGGGTTTTTTAATCTTCAACTTGGGTCTTCTTCAAATATGATTTCAATTGATTTATTAAGGTTGATTATGATGAATTAAGATGATATTGATGTATTATTGTTGTTTTATGATGCAAACTCCTCTTAGACCCACGAATCCCCCCTTAACTACATTGACTTCATGATATGAGAATTGTTGAGTATTGGTCCAATCATGTATTTTATGATTGTTCTTGGTGTAATTACATGGTTTATGTATAATCAAGAATGTATCCTTGATTAACCTAAGATCCTATGGTGAAAGTGATATAGTCTAGGGTTATGTATGAAAGAGGCAAATTGCGAGTTTAGATGTGACCTCTTAAGATTGATGAACTTATTGATGAATTGCCTTATACTAGATTACCTAGACATGAATTGCTTATAACTAAGTTTGATGATATGAACTAACTTGATTAGGGTTTATACGAGGGATTGTGGTTGTTGAGTATTGAGATTGAGGTGATATCTCCTATATGACTATAATTGATATGAATGAGGCATGTGGTGAGGTTACCTTGAGAACTAGGCATACATGATGAACATGTGAGACATTTCTTAAGAGTAAGGCTTATACATGAAGATGACTCCTAAGACTTTAAGAGTAAAAGCTAAAATGAACAAACTAAGAAGGGTAAGTCTTTAATAAGGAAGCTACTATGCATGTTTAGTTATATGTGACATGTTGAGTTATATGTGACCTTAAGTGATCACAATATCTTTCAACTCACAATTTAATTATAAATAATGATTTTATTCGCAAAATCATCATATGCGATATCTCGATGCACAATCATCACAATTGTAGCGGTCAATTCTTTACTCTTCCACACCACATATAACGATTGTTGGATTCAACCCATTCACCATTACAATCAACTAGTAATACTATTCTATTTCCCACTAATGATGTTGAAGATATATGAAGATATTATAACTTAGAACTAAAGAATTGATCTTAAAAAATTAAATTTAAATATCATAGTTGTCGTAAGTTATTCAGCACTTGCTGAAATAGATATAGCAATTGCTACAATTTATTCAACAACAACATAACAATTGTCGTAAATTACTAGAATAGTTATATCAGTTGCTAAAAATTATTTTATTTGTGGCAAGAACAATAATACAAAAATCAAATTTTAAATGAATAATACACACAATAATACTATTTACTTGTTAAAAATGATTGAGAATTACCTTTTAAGTAATTTCTAAAGTTTAGACCTTTTCAAATCACATGTTAAATTTAAGTTTGTGATTTTCCCTTCTCAAAATTTTCAAATAAGAAGTCTACAATAAGCTGCAACACCAACAAAAGAACAACAAAAGGAAGAAGAAGAAGAAGAACAAGAAGAGGAAGAGGAAGAGGAAAGGAAGAGGAAGAGGAAGAGGAACAAACGCTAGAGAAGATTAGAAACAATAAAAATGTGAAAAACGCAGGAGTTAAGAGAACAAACTGATTTGGGGGCTTTCCTCTTTTACAATTAGGGTTTTAATTAAAATTTTGGGTGAAATTGTAAAAACAAAAAGTTGAGTACTTATAAGAAATAAGTCAATAACTTAAAAATTGTCACAGACACTTAATAATTTAAATTTGAGACACTTTTTTTTATATTTGAACACTTTTTGGTACCTATTATTTGTTCTCCCATCTCATTTCAAGTTTCGTACTTATTAAATTAGTTCTAAATCAAAATTTTTCTAAACAATTAGCGAAAAATAATAATATTAGTACTTTATTTTCTTCATACTAATTATATGTTACACTATTTATTAAATTAAAAGGTCAAAAAGATTAATATGGGTAAAGTGGATTATTGAACACATCATATGTGAATTTCAATGAGAGTGATTGTGATGACACTATAGAACTGGCTTCGACCATAGTTCATTCCAGAGTAGATGTTTTTATTTGCTACTAATGGATTTGTTGGGGGCGGGGGGTTCTCTTACTAGGGATTCGTATAGAGTATTCAGACACAAACTTCCTTCATATCCAATTTCGAGAAATGTAAGGGAATTGATAGAGAAGAAACAATTTCCTAATGTTTTTATAGGAGAAGGTTCAAAAAGAGACAATTACATTGCTAATAAATTTCTAAAATAAGCAATGCAATTTTCTCTTGTTAAACCTACCTCTTTTTATAACATTAGGAAGTGTTTCTTCTCTATTATTTTCCTTACATTTCCCAGAACTGGATGTGAAGGAAGTTTATGTCTGAATACCTGATCTGAATCCACGTAGGACAAGAACCCCCAACGAATTCATTAGCAGCAAAACATCTACTCTACAATGGCCTACTCGAAGCTAGGGATTGGGAAACCTTGTTTATACACCCTGCACTTCATGGCTACGGACTTCGTATCATAGTTCCTCATGTGAATCTGATGGAAAAGAGCTACAAAATTTTTAGTACAATTTCAAGATGGTGCTTGCAAGCAATTTTGAGTGTCCAGTGAAATAGAAAAAGTGAGACAAATAACTATTAAATAGCTTCCACCCCCAAACTTTGTTTGACTTACTCTAATTATTATTTTTCTAAAGTATTACAATAACAAATTTATACATTTATTCTTTCTTCCAATATTACCCATGATAATATATTAAGTACCAATTGAATTTCTTCTTTTACCGACAAATATTGTGATAATAAGAAGGATATTTACGTCATTTACCATAAGTATATACAAATATTTAATTTATTATCCAAGGTAAGTAATTATTTTTGAAAAAGCAAAATATGGAATGTATTCTATCAATGTTTATTTAAATAATGTCAGTCAAAGATATTAAAAATTGAGGAATGTTAATGTAAATAATGTAGGTCAAAGAGATAAAAAATTAATTTAAATTATGTCGGTCAAAGATATCAAATATTAAGGAATGTTAATTTAAATAATTTAGGCCAAATATATGAAAGATAATTTTAAATAATGACGGTCAGAGATATCAAAGATTAACTTGAATTATATCGGTCAAAGATATCAAATATTAAGAAATGTTAATTTAAATAATCCAGGCCAAATATATCAAAGATTAATTTAAATAATGACAGTCAAAGATATCAAAGATTAAAGAATGTTATAATTTAAAGAATGTTGGTAAAAAATATATAAGATCAATAAATATTACTTTATACAATGTCGAACAAAATTTCAAAAAATTGTCAATATTGGGCCATTCAATATTTATGATTTAAATAATATATTTTCTTTACATGTGACAATATATTCACACACTTTCATTTACATGTGCCAATATTTCTCATGCTCCTTTATTTACACATGCTAGTTTTTCATGTCTTTGACATCGAGAAATTATCTACTTTTTAAAAATAAGTAAAGGTTTAATTTGTTAGAATTATTATTGTAAGTTTAGGGTCATGGGTGTAACGACCTGTTTAGTCATTTTGAGCAGCAGATTTTATTTCTGGAAAAACTGTCTGAGTCGACGGAACCCACGACGGACCGTCATGGCCACAACGGACCGTCGAGGGGGTCTCGTTCCAAAACACTTAAAATTCTGAAAAATGGGTACTGAAATCAACTCTTTGAACTTCGTGACGGAAGTGCAGGACGGACCGTCGTGAGCACGACGGACCGTCACACATCTTCCACAGAAATTAAGTCTCTGAACTTTGTGACGGACCTGCAAGACGGACCGTCACAGCCATGACGGACCGTCACAGGTTGCGTAATCCCAGGATGGGTAGGATTTCTGTAAATATTTTAAGGGGCGTTTTGGACTATTCCTGCTTATAATTAAAAAGTTAGTGGGTTATTATTAATAATTCAATTACTTGGGGGTTAAAGGAGATAACCTTGAGTTAATTAGTGGGTTACTCTTGTCATCTTTTATACTTAATTATATGCTAATTAGGGTAAAAGAAAGAGGGTTTGAATAAGAAAAATAGAAAGAACAAAGAGAGGGAGAGGATCGATCGAAAGAGAAAGGGAAGAACGCAAGGAGAGCAAAAGGCTTGGAAAGTAGATTGCTTGATCACAATTCTTCATGTCTTGATGCCTTGAACTTCCGGCATGGACTAGCTTTTTAACTATTTTAGCTTCTTAGATACTCTTAGATTAGTAATTCGAGGATAGATGTTCTTGTGATGATGACTTCCAGATTTTGGGGATAATAATAGTTATTGAGTTTTAGAAGTTATTTAATTAATGTTCATTAATGAGATTTAAGTCTTCCGCATTACTTTCTGTTGATATTATATTGAAATGTTGGGTTTTGTATTGGTTGGTTCGCTCACACAGGAGGGTAAGTGATGGTGCCACTCGCGATTCGATTTGGGTCGTGACAAACTTGGTATCAGAGCATTAGGTTCATTGGTCTCATCACACAAGAACGAGTCTAGCAGAGTCTTAAGGAACGGTAGGGGGACGAATTTACTTTTCTTTGAGAGGCTATAAGACTTTAGGAAAATTCCATTCTTTCTTTCTTTCTTTCGTGCTATTACTTGGATCCAATTGGTATCTAGGTGATACAAATTGGTATCTGACCATCTTCACTCTATTTCGCAGATGGAAAGAACTAGAGCAACGACTGCACCAACACCAACACCGGCAAGACAAGAAACGTCTGAGCCAGCCACTGGGGCTGTAGCTCGAAGAGGAGTAGTGGCGAGAGGCCGTGGAAGAGGTCGTGGGAGGACGTCCTCTAGAGGAAGAGGACAAGCACCTGGCCCATCTGGTACTAGGGTCGTGACTCCTCCACCAACTGAGGAAGTGGTAAGAGAGGGTGAGGAAGGGGAGAATGAACAAGTACAGAATGAGGAATTGCCACCCCAACCTACCCCAGAGATGATCAATCAGGTTCTTGCTTATCTTAGCGGGTTATCTGATCAAGGCCAGACACCTCCAGTGTTTTCTGCACCAGCACTATAGGTTCCGGAGGTACAACATGCAGCTACTGTGGCTCCCCGCATGGATGCCTCATTGGAAATAGGCACGTTTCCTCGTCTGATTACAGGGCCTATAATGACAAATGATCAGCATGAACTTTTCAGTAAGTTCTTGAAATTGAAACCTCTAGTCTTCAAGGGTGCTGAATCTGAGGATGCTTAGGATTTTCTGGTTGACTGTCATGAGCTACTACACAAGATGGGTATAGTAGAACGGTTTGGTGTTGAGTTTGTGACTTATCAGTTTCAAGGGAACGCCAAAATGTGGTGGCGGTCACATGTTGAGTGTCAACCAACAGAGACACCACCTATGACTTGGGCATCATTCTCTAGCTTGTTTATGGAGAAGTATATCCCCCGGACTTTGAGGGATAGGAAAAGAGATGAGTTCTTGAGCCTAGAGCAAGGTAGGATGTCGGTTACTGCATATGAGGCTAAGTTTTGTGCATTATCCTGGTATGCCACCCAACTTTGTTTCAGTCCACAAGAGCGGATTCGCCGTTTTGTGAAGGGGTTGAGGTCAGAATTGCGGATTTCAGCCTTACAGGTAGCGGCTACGGCAAAATACTTTCAAGAAGTGGTAGACTTCGTGATAGGGGTGGAAGGAGTGAAGACAGATGACTTCACCATGGCATCGACATCAAAAAGGTTTCGAAAGGGAGGTGAGTTTAATGGTTCTTACTCTAGAGGACAGGGTTTAGGAGGTTACTCAGTCCAACCAATTCAGTCTTCACTACAGACTGTAGTTGGGGGTCCACCTTAGACCGGTCAACACTTCTCGGAGATACCTATGCTTGACTCCAGAGAGTGTTATGGATGTGGGGAGACTGGACATATTAGGAGGAATTGTCCAAAATAGAGTTATAGACCCCCAATAGCTAGAGGTAGAGGTGGTTATGGTAGAGGCCATATTCTGTAGGACGTGGTGGCCGAGGTAATGGTGGTCACCAAAACGCCGGGGTGATGGGCAAACTGGAGCCACTACAGCAAAACATGGTAGGGGCAACGGGCAGACAGGCGATAGGGCCCATTGTTACGCTTTCCCTGGGAGATCTGAAGCGGAGACATCTGATGTTGTTATCACAGGTAATCTTTTGGTTTGTGATTGCATGAATTCTGTTTTATTTGATCCTAGCTCCACGTTTTCATATGTATCTTCCTCATTTGCTACTGGTCTTAATTTACCTTGTGAATTGCTTGACATACCTATTCGTGTGTCTACTCCGGTGGGTGAGTCTGTGATAGTTGAAAAAGTATATAGGTCTTGTTTGGTGACTTTTGTGGGGAGCAACACTTATGTAGATTTGGTTATCTTAGAAATGGTTGACTTCGATGTAATTCTGGGTATGACTTGGCTTTCTCCAAATTTTGCAATCTTGGATTGTAATGCTAAAACTGTGACGTTAGCCAAGCCTGGGACAGATCAGTTAGTGTGGGAGGGCGACTACACTTCCACTCCGGTTCGTATCATCTCCTTTCTTCGTGCTAAGAAAATGTTTAGTAAGGGGTGTTTAGCTTTCTTGGAACATCTCAGGGATGACACTACCCAAGTACCTTCAATTGAGTCGGTTTCGATAGTCCGTGAGTTTCTGAATTTGTTCCCTGCAGATCTTCCTGGAATGCCACCGGATAGAGATATTGATTTTTGCATTGATCTGGAACCGGGTACTCGCCCCATTTCTATACCCCCTTATAGAATGGCTCCCGCGGAGTTAAGAGAGTTAAAGGCCCAACTTCAAGAGTTGTTGAGCAAAAGCTTCATTAGACCAAGTGCATCTCCTTGGGGTGCTCCGGTGTTATTTGTGAAGAAGAAGGATGGGAGTTTTCGGATGTGCATAGACTGACGGCAGTTGAACAAGGTAACTATTAAGAACAAGTATCCTATTCCTCGCATTGATGACTTGTTCGATCAGTTACAAGGTGCTTGTGTCTTCTCTAAGATTGACTTGAGATCCGGTTATCATCAATTGAAAATACGGGCAACGGATGTGCCAAAGACTGCTTTTCGGACCAGGTATGGGCATTACAAATTTGTAGTGATGTCTTTTGGTCTTACGAATGCCCCTGCTGCTTTCATGAGCTTGATGAACGGGATTTTTAAGCCATATCTGGATTTCTTTGTGATTGTATTTATTGATGATATACTGATATACTCTAAGAGTAAGAAGGAACATGAGGAGCATTTGAGAATTGTGTTGGAAGTATTAAGGGAGAAAAGGCTTTATGCCAAATTCTCCAAGTGTGAGTTTTGGCTAGATTCAGTGTCCTTCTTGGGGCACGTGGTTTCTAAGGATGGAGTGATGGTGGATCCTTCTAAGATTGAGACAGTGAAGAATTGGGTAAGACCTACTAATGTGTCAGAAATAAGGAGCTTTGTTGGGTTAGCTAGCTATTACCGTCGATTTGTCAAAGGATTCTCTTCTATTGCTTCCCAATTGACGAACTTGACTAAGCAGAATGTTCCATTTGTATGTTCGGATGAATGTGAGGAAAGCTTTCACAAGCTCAAGACCTTGTTTACTACTGCACCAATCCTTACCCTGCCAGTGGAATGTAAGAATTTCATTGTCTATTGTGATGCCTCTTATTCAGGTTTGGGTGCAGTGCTAATGCAAGAGAAGAATGTAATTGCTTATGCTTCAAGGCAATTAAAGGTGCACGAACACAATTACCCGACCCATGATTTGGAGTTGGCCGCGGTAGTATTTGCATTAAAGCAATGGAGACACTATTTATATGGGGTCAAGTGTGAAGTCTACACAGATCACCGTAGTCTACAGTATGTCTTTACTCAGAGGGATTTGAATTTGAGACAGAGGAGATGGATGGAACTACTAAAGGACTATGATGTTACCATCTTGTATCACCCAGGAAAGGCTAATGTTGTGGCAGACGCCTTAAGTAGGAAAGCAGGGAGCATGGGAAGTTTATCCCACTTACAAGTCTCTAGACGCCCGTTGGCTAGAGAAATCCAAAATTTGGCTAATGACTTTATGAGGCTAGAAGTAAATGAGAAGGGAGGATTTTTGGCCTGTGTGGAGGCAAGATCTTCTTTTCTTGACAAGATCAAGGGAAAACAGTTTGATGATGAGAAACTAAGCCGAATTCGGGATATAGTGTTGCGAGGAGAGGCTAAAGAGGCGATAATTGATGAGGAAGGTGTTTTGAGGATTAAGGGAAGGGTATGTGTGCCCCGTGTTGATGACTTGATCCACACTATTCTTACAGAGGCTCATAGTTCCGGATATTCTATACATCCGGGTGCAACCAAGATGTACTGTGACCTAAAGCAACACTTTTGGTGGAGTAGAATGAAGCGCGACATTGTTGATTTTGTCGCCAAATGTCCAAATTGTCAACAAATAAAGTATGAACACCAGAGGCTCGGAGGAACACTTCAGAGAATGCCCATTCCTGAATGGAAGTGGGAGAGAATTGCAATGGATTTCGTGGTTGGTCTTCCAAAGACATTGGGAAAGTTTGATTCTATTTGGGTAATTGTGGAAAGATTAACTAAGTCTGCTCACTTCATTCCGGTCAAGATGACCTACAATGCAGAGAAGTTAGCCAAAATCTATATCTCAGAAATCGTTCGATTGCATGGAGTTCCACTCTCCATCATATCAGATAGAGGTACGCAGTTTACTTCTAAGTTTTGGAGAACATTGCATGCTGAATTAGGTACTAGGTTGGACCTTAGTACTGCATTTCACCCTCAGACTGATGGTCAGTCTGAGCGAACGATTCAAGTGTTGGAGGATATGCTTCGGGCATGTGCGATAGAATTTGGTGGTCATTGGGATAACTTCTTACCCTTAGCGGAGTTTTCATACAATAATAGCTATCACTCAAGTATTGATATGGCTCCCTTCGAAGCATTGTATGGGAGGAGATGTAGGTCTCCCATTGGTTGGTTTGATGCATTTGAGGTTAGACCTTGGGGTACGAATCTTTTGAGGGATTCATTAGAGAAAGTGAAATCTATTCAAGAAAAGCTTTTAGCGGCACAAAGTAGGCAAAAGGAATATGCAGATCGAAAGGTTAGAGACTTGGAGTTCATGGAGGGTGAACAAGTCTTGTTGAAGGTTTCGCCCATGAAAGGGGTGATGCGGTTTGGTAAGCGAGGTAAGCTTAGCCCAAGGTATATTGGTCCCTTTGAAGTACTTAAGCGAGTAGGGGAGGTGGCTTATGAATTAGCCTTGCCTCCAGGGCTGTCAGGAGTGCATCCGGTATTTCACGTGTCTATGTTGAAAAGATACCATGGGGATGGAAACTACATCATTCATTGGGATTCGGTGCTGCTTGATGAGAATTTTTCTTATGAGGAGGAGCCTGTTGCCATTCTAGATAGAGAAATTCGCAAGTTGAGGTCGAGGGAGATTGCATCCATCAAACTTCAATAGAAGAATTGACCAGTTAAAGAGGCCACTTGGGAGAAAGAGGCTGATATGCAAGAAAGATACCCACACCTGTTTACAGATTCAGGTACTCCTTTTCGCCCTCGTTTTTCTTCTTGTGATCGTTCGAGGACGAATGATGGGTAAATTGGTATCTATTGTAACGACCTGTTTAGTCGTTTTGAGCAGCAGATTTTATTTCTGGAAAAACTGTCTGAGTCGACGGAACCCACGACGGACCGTCATGGGCACGACGGACCGTCGAGGGGGTCTCGTTCCAAAACACTTAGAATTCTGAAAATTGGGTACTGAAATCAACTCTCTGAACTTCGTGACGGAATGGCAGGACGGACCGTCGTGAGCACGACGGACCGTCACACATCTTCCACAGAAATTAAGTCTCTGAACTTTGTGACGGACCTGCAGGACGGACCGTCACAGCCATGACGGACCGTCACAGGTTGCGTAATCCCAGGCTGGGTCGGATTTCTGTAAATATTTTAAGGGGCGTTTTGGACTATTCCTGCTTATAATTAAAAAGTTAGTGGGTTATTATTAATAATTCAATTACTTGGGGGTTAAAGGAGATAACCTTGAGTTAATTAGTGGGTTACTCTTGTCATCTTTTATACTTAATTATATGCTATTTAGGGTAAAAGAAAGAGGGTTTGAATAAGAAAAATAGAAAGAACAAAGAGAGGGAGAGGATCGATCGAAAGGGAAAGGGAAGAACGCAAGGAGAGCAAAAGGCTTGGGAAGTAGATTGCTTGATCACAATTCTTCGGTGGAGGTAGGTTATGGTTTTTATGCTATTCGTAGTAGACTCTTAATAGCGAATGATATGTGTTGGGTAGTATTATAAAACCTTCTATATGATTAATTGTGTGCTTACATGATGTGATTATATAATTGTGATGAATAAGCATGATGAGGCTATTGAATCTCTAATCCTAAACTTACTTTGTTAATGATGATGCCTTGGTATAAAAGAAGGGTTGATGAACTAAAATAATGAGATTGATGATGCATTGGTATAAAAGAAGGCTTGATGAAATAGAATAATGATATTGATGATGCCTTGGTATAAAAGAAGGATTGATGAATTAATAGAATGAGATTAGTGGAGCGGGTGTCACGAACCGACACGTAGAATTAGGGGATCGGGTGCCACGAACCGACACGTAGAATTAGGGGATCGTAGTGTCACGTTCCGACACATAGTATTAGGGGATCGGGTGTCACGAACCGACACGTAGAATTAGGGGATCAGAGTGTCACGTCTGACACATAGTATTAGGGGATCGGGTGTCACGAACCGACACATAGAATTAGGGGATCGGAGTGTCACGTTCCGACACATAGTAGTAGGGGAGCGGAGTGTCACGTACCGACACAAGAGGAATAAAGATAATGAATCTTGAAATTATGTTAATAAATCCGAATGAAAAGAACCTATATCCCAAATGAGTATGGTGTGGAGACTTGAGTTCTCATAAGTGTGTTTGATGTGATTACACATGATTTGTGAACTTGTTGTATTCACCTGTTGAGTAATATAGTTGATTTATGATATTATCTGATATATATTGTTTTCTATTTTGAGTTGGCTGATGATACCTACTCAGTACTTGTGTTTTGTACTGACCCCTACTTGTATGTTTCTTTCTTTGTTATTTGTGGAGTGCAGCAAACGTGCCGTCGTCTTCAACTCAACCGCAACTCTAGCCAGTCTTCATTTTACCGGATTTCAGGGTGAGCTAACGCTTCTAGCTTGGACTGGATCTTCCTCTTCATGTCTTGATGCCTTGAACTTCCGGCATGGACTAGCTTTTTAACTATTTTAGCTTCTTAGATACTCTTAGATTAGTAATTTGAGGATAGATGTTCTTGTGATGATGACTTCCAGATTTTGGGGATAATAATAGTTATTGAGTTTTAGAAATTATTTAATTAATGTTCATTAATGAGATTTAAGTCTTCCGCATTACTTTCTGTTGATATTATATTGAAATGTTGGGTTTTGTATTGGTTGGTTCGCTCACATAGGAGGGTAAGTGTGGGTGCCACTCGCGACTCGATTTGGGTCGTGACAATGGGGCGCCCATGTGAACCGACCCGATCCAAGAGATTAATGTCTGATAAGAAATAAGAATTACTTATCTCTTATTTGAAAAAGGAAGGGGGGTGGGGGGACAATTATAAAATTGAAAACTTCCCAATCCCCTTATTAAATGATTTATTCCTTTATGGTAAAAAAAATGTAGTGAGAGACGACGTAAAAAAATCAAAAACAACAGAAACATAAATCAGAAGAAAAAAAGAGAACTTTTTCTGTCTGAAGATACATTTAGTTTGTGAATCGATCTTTGATTCCTAGTGATTCAAAGCAGGACTTTAGAACAGTTGACTTTCGCTGAAAAACTGTAAGGTGCACATTTAATAATTTCTTCCTATAAATCCTTCAAATGGCATCAGAGCCTAGTTGTTTTGCTCCATGTTTGAAAATTGTACAAATTTGTTTCTTGTAATTTGTTGTTATGAGATAGTTGTTAATAATATATATGTTGAATTCTATGCAAGTAGACTCTTAATGTAAAATAAGTGTTACTTGTTGGAAAGTATAGAAGAACAAATGCATGATTAAATATACTTGTCTTTTGAATGAGATATGTTGTTTGAGGCCCGCAAATTTGGAGTTTGCTTTGTTTCTTTCATGAATTTTCAATGAAGTAGAATAATTCATGTTGAAAATATGATTTGGAAAACAAAAAGAAACGGTAGATGATTTGTTTTTAACATATCTGAATGTTATCCATTGTTCTTGACAGAATGAATAAAAAAAGAATAAACTTTTTTATTTCTTGAGATGATATATGACCTACTTATAAACCCAAAAAGTGGGCTTTCACGTTTTTTTTTTAAAAAATTGATCTTGAAAAGGTCTCTCCCTTATTTTCTCAAAAACTGTTCTTTAAATAAATAAAAAAGATGTTTGTACTATTTTGTTCTTTAGTAAATAAAAACAAGATCAAGTACAATTATACTTTATTTTTGAAGAATCAATGTACCTTAAATTAAATATTAAGTTATGTGAGTCACTATATTAAAAAGAATTTGCAGTAAGTTGTACAAGTCTTATATATATATATATATACATATATACATACATATATATATATATATATATATATATATATATATATATATATATATGTATATATATATGTATATATATATATATAAGCTTACTTGTACTTGGATTATTAATAGTACCTCTTACTTCATTATTTTTTGAGGAAAATTATTTTAATTACTATGGCAGATCTATTATTTAATTTTGGCGCTTAAAAAAAATTATTTTTTAGAGTTAAGTTATAAAGCCATGAAATATCTTTTTATTTAATAAATAATGTTGACCAATTGTGTTAACTAGATTATTTTTTTTGATATGTGCATTAAAACTGTTCTTGATAAATTTGTTTAATCCTTATGTTCCTTATGCAGTTCCTTACCTTTTACGAAAATTTGTGAAATATGTTGTCACATTAAACGATGTTAACCATATTTTCGTTTTGTTCCCATGTCAGATATGACTGAATGGGAACATGCTCAAATTACTCCAAGTGGGAGTTCTGAAAGTCGAGCAAAGGAACAAGGTAGAAGAGTAAGCCTCCGTAAGACATGTTTCCGAGGGCGTG
>JAKWIY010000109.1:0-45511 GCA_027704805.1 Solanum corneliomulleri | reverse complement strand
TTGAGAAATAAAAAATTCGCTTCGGTCAAGGTTTTGTGGTGGAGTTAGTCCGTAGAGGGAGCTACTTGTGAAGTAGAAACAGCCATAAAAACGAAGTATCCTCAACTGTTTCCTTCTAATTCAACACCATCTTGAGGTAATAGTTCCTCTTCAGTTTTCAAGTCATTCATGCATGAATTAAGTCTTAGAATCATGTTCCCTTAGTTTCACTTGCATTTTAAGCATATTTTAACGTTCTCAAAACTCAATCAAGTTAGAAAGTCAAATCTCAATGTTTAGTAGTAGGGATTGAAACTCTCTCCTTTAATTTAAGCTATTTTAGTCTTCATTCAAGGACGAATGTTCTCAATGGGGAGATAATGTTACAAATCATATCCTAGATAGACTAAAATTCTAATTTTCTAGAAGTGCAGATTCCATTTATGGAGGCCACCTATGTACCATAGCGAGGACTACGGTCCGTCGATTCTGGTCCATAGACGACGTCAAGGACCTATGAACCTTAGGTAGGACCACAGTCCATGAACTAGGTCTTTCAATCTTGATCCACATAAAACTCAAAGATCCTAAACGACGGCCTGTACCTACGGATTGTAGGTGGGACCATGGTTCTTGGACCAGGTCCGTTGATCATGGTCCATAAACCCATTCTCTGAACCAAACGTCAAAGGAATAGAATAGACCGTAGGTGGAACCATGGTTTGTGGACCAGGTCCATTGATTATTGTCCATAAACCCACTCTCTAAACCAAACGATGAAAGAACAACACAAATTATACGTGCGACCACGGTCCTTTGTCCAAGTCCGTCTATCATGGTCCATAAACCCACTCTCTGAACCAAATGACGAAGGAACTAGACGGATCGTAGATAGCACAATGGTTCGTGGACCAGAATCTTCGATCTTGGTACACAGACAATGGACAAGACCTACTGACCGTAGTTAGGACCACGGTCCGTGGACCAGGTCCGTCTGTGACTCCGACAACAATTAATTTATGGGTCTTTTGGTCTTTTCCTACTTTTTTTAAACCTTCAGATACATTTTTTTGACCTTAAATCATCAGATTTTAGTAGGTTTAATCCTAGAAATATAACTAAAAATTATCTAAATCAAATCATTAATAAAAAACGTAGAAAATTAGAATCAAGAGAAGAGAAAAAGGTCATGAACCTTAGTTCAAGAATGCAAAAATGTTTCAGTAGTTCTAGCCCAAAATCTAAATATTTCTCCGAGGATTTCATCACCAGGGATGTGGGATTTCACTGGTGGGTTATTTTAACCCATTGGGTACCTAGTTTCAGTCAGATTCTTTATTTCCATATCTTGATCAGAACTAGGTTTCTAGAACTTCAACAGAACTTCATGAATTAATTAGTTATATGTTCCAAATCAGATTTCCATATTATTATTTACTTTATTGCATGAATTTCAAAAACCTAGCTATGTGTTTCTTTAGTTCTTGAACTTTATAATAGATCAGATATTTTAGTTATCCAGTTATTCATGCCTAAAGTATTAATGCATTAGTATCAGATTAAATGTTGTATTCTCAATATGCATGTTTAATTTTGATCTATCCAATATTTACAGAAACTCGTTCATAGAAAGTTAATTACATAATTAATTGGGAGAAGCATAATAGAGAGTTGGACTATGGTTCAGCAAACCGAATTAGTCCGAGAAGTACTAGACAAGTAGGTTATAAGTTCCTTTTATTGACAATCAATTTAGTGATCACGCCAGCATGCCTTTATACCTTTGACAGGGTGTATTAGGTCCTCTTGATGGGGCATATACATCAAACTCCACATTTAGCTCATATGGATTTATTATCCGTTATTAGGAGCTCCCGCAGTTCAGTCAAACTCTCTTGCATTGATCTTTTATCAGTATTTTCCGTATTCAGTTTCAACATGTTATAAATTGGTCATTGCATTCAGGTAGCTCAAAATTTAGTATTTCATGTTCAGATTATTATACTTGCTCTTGCGCTTGTTCAATTATGTCTTATTTCAGCTTTACTTTGTCCTACATGGTCAGTAACTTCAAGTAATGACACATACATGCGGTACATCTTTTCGTGATGTACGTTCAGGTTCTAAGCATTCCAATCGCGCATAGATCATTTCCCGATCTCTAGATCAGTAGATTTAGTGGTGATTCCTCATTCTTCGAGGACAATAGTCATGAGTTTATTTAGTCTTTTAGTCTTTTATTTTCATTTTTCTCTAGACTTATTTGGGGATTTTCCCTGTATTTCTAGTCGAGTAGAGGCTTATTTCAGGCATAGTTAGTTTCAGCTTTGTATTGCGTTTCAAATTTCTTATATTAAACTCATCAGTATTTAAAATATTTCAGTTATATTATATGTGTATTCCCCATCTTTTTATTAGAGTATGATTTAGCTTCCGCAAAATTTTATTCTCTTTAGTATGCTCATGATCATGCTAGCAAGGTTAGTTTGGGATCACTTGTGATCCTAGTTTTTGTGTCTGCGTCTTAAAGGTAGTTTGGGGTGTGACAATTACCCCAATTAGTGATGGGTATTTTGGTCTTATCCTTACCCCTTTAGCTTAAAACATGTTGTAGTAATAAGTTAGGTGTCCAAACTGATTTGGGTCAGTTTTAATAATCTTATATTACAATTAGGATTTTAGGAGAGTACTAAAGAAAAGAAAATATATGAAAAGGAGGAAATATCAAGATTTCTTGCAAATTGGGGATTTATTTCGCCAAATCATAGTACGTAATTTTTCATTGTGTTGGGTTTGTTAACCCCCAAAAAAAAAATATAAATTTCATCCATAATGTTAATCTTGATGTTGAACGAGTTGAGTTCCCGACGTTTTGTTCTTCTTGCTTTGTTTATGAAGTTTGATGAATTTTTAGGTTAAGATTTTGATTGATTGATGGTGGTTCTCGAAAAAAAGAGAGTATATTCTTGTCAATTGTATTGGGTAATTCAATCAAAGGAAAATTTTGAGGGAAACAATCTATTCTAGGCGAATTAGGGTCAAAAAACGAGAAACAAAATTAGTCACATTTTCTTGGAAGGGGGGTGGCATGTCGTGCCAACTTTGAGCCAGAAAGTTCCCTGTGAAATTAAAGGTTTGGATCCTAAAGCCACTCAGTGTTCCAGGGACTCCTGCCTCGACCTATTTTCAGTAGTTTGCTTCGTGTGAGTTTCTTTAAAGTATGCCTTCACTTATTCCTGATTCTAACTACTCTAAAAGACATCTAAACTATAATATCTCGTATCTTGAAATAAATAAATGATAATCGAAGAAAACAAGAATAATAATTTTTGGAAATAAATATGGAAATCTTAAAAATTTCCAGCTTTTAAAAGTGAGATTTAGTCATTATTAAACGGCCATAAAATCTATCTCAACAAATTTAGGGTGAGTTCTTATATGAATGGAAAACTCTTGGCAATATTTTTCAAACAGTGCCGAGTTTGCAAAATTTTGAGGTCGTAAGAGAGAAATATGACTTTCAGAAGAGGGTTGTTGGATTGAGGAAAGTCTAATCCGGATTTCAGTAAGGGCAACATTTTCTTTTCACCCTAGGATTTCCCAATTTGGTTTAAGGGTTATTTAGGGGTAAAAACCAAGTCGTTAATTCAGTTTCAAAAAAATTAAGAACGCTTAGGGTTGGGTAGAAAATAGAAAAAGAGAAGAAATATAAAGAATTATCCAAGAACGCCAAGATCGTTGCATGGATTTTGTCGGGGGTTTATTATCTCTCGTAGATTTAATTCATGGTTCCAGAATGTTTTTGTGTTTAATATATTGGGTAATGACTTATTTAGTGACATTAAGTATTTGGTGTTGTATCTATTGAAGATTGGGAGGTTTAGAATTGAAATCGAGAAGAGAAGCCATAATACCCGTCTAATAGACCCCGGCGCACTGTGCCAGCCAGAGAGTGTGCGGATAGCCTCCGTCCGCCAGGCTATGGGACTTTGTGCCTCTTAGAGCGCCAAGTCCACCTGGGGACCCCGTACTTTTCCTATCTTTTCATTCAAGATCCTAAGTGATGTACATATAATTTCTTGTTGATTCGAACAATCTATAGTAAATCTAATCATCACTAAATCATCCATAAACATGATCATTATCCGTGAATCCATAATGCAATTCAGGGGAAGCTAAAAACAAGGTCAAAGTAGTTCTGAGTCAAGTTTCAAATTTAAGAAGTCAAAGTAAGTTCTTTAACTTTTCAAAGAATCTTAAACAACCATTTTAACTTTGTTTTAAAGCTCAAGTTACGAGTTAAGAAAAGAGTAAAGAGTGGAGTTAAAATATCAAAATCAATAAGGGAACTAAGTATTCCCTAGTTGTTAAGTTTCAAGTGAAGTAAAGAGTAAGAGTTGAGTGCATCTTCCAAAAACTATAAGAGAACTGAGTATTTCCTAAAGGTTTATAAATGTTTTCACATTTGAGTTAAGAGGAAACTAAGAGTTCCAAAAGAGCTTTCAGTAAGAAAAGGAATATTGGTTCTAAGAGTTCTTTTCAAGCTAGAACGAGTTCAACAAATTATCTCAACCCAGATGAAGGATGTTTTGCAAAAAGAATGAGCTAATGTATATTTTTAGAGTATTATCGAGCACCGGTGTGAGGATGAGAGATCATATTAATTCAAGTATTTATGTAAATCATGAAACCATCATGGGTGATAATGAGTCATACGTTTTAGATCATCACGTAAGTTAAGCTACTGTATCCACTAAGTTAAGTAAGGTCCTATACCGATTGAAAGGTATACGATGGTCCTCGACAACATATAGTAAAATGTTATATCATCACTTAGTCTCAAGTGATGGTTGTCGGTTAGAGAATCTTCCACAAAGGTTATGTTACTTTCGTATATATGTAAAGTTGAGTTTGTTATTGCATTTCTTTAATGAACTAAGTTGTTTTATGGTTTTACAAGCTTTATATATATCACATGTGTTTAAATTGCTATATACATACTTTTAAATGAGCATAATCTTTATTTGAGCAGAGCCAAGGTAAGTTCGTCTTAGTTCCCTCAAGCTTAATTCATGTCTAGCATTCCAACTCGCATACTCATAAATTCAATATACTGATGCCAGTTGCGATGCATCATTTGATGATGCAGACGCAGGTAACTTGGATCAGCATGAAACACATCGTTGAGCACTCCAAAGTTAGTTGGTGAGCCTCCTTGCATTCTAGAGGACATCCTTTTTAATGCTTTACTACTTTAGTTCATTAGGATGGTCTGGAGTCTTTTCCAACTTCCACATCAGCCAGTTTAGAGGCTTCGTAGACAATTAGTAGTTCAGTTTTGAAATCTCTTTTATTTTATCATTTAATATGTTTAAATGTTGAGACTTAACTGCCATTTTCAAAAAGACAGTTATCTAAGTTATTTGAAGAGAATTCTTTTAATTCATTATCAGAGATATGTATAGTATGCCACTGAGCTAAGATAGGCCGAAGGGTTCTCTCAGGACGATCAATGGTAATCGTGTGTCAGTCCAGCCCAGGGTTTAGGCTCGGGGCTTCACATAAATAGTATTAGAGCATATAGTTCAAGATTCTTAGGGAGTCTACGAAGCCGGGTCTGTAAAAAGTCTTAGTCATTGGTGTGAAGTGTGCCACATCTATGATTAGGAGGTTACAACATTTAGGAATTCCTCACTTCTTTCTTAATTATTTCGTGTGTTAGAGATTATCTCTAAAAGTTTCCTTCTGATTCAGGCTTACGCGTGTTTTAGATACCAATGCCTTCACAAAGAGAATTAAGAGATCGTCCACTAGGAGAAATATTGAAGCTCACGAATAGGAGTTACCTAATGCACCAATGTGGAACCCCAATGAGAGATTACCAACACCAAATTACGGGAAGCTATCCAAATATTAAGTTAAGCAGCAAACAACCAAGGGGTAAACTGAGAGAAGCTCAACAAGAAAGGTTTTACACATCGAGGGTTCGTGAGTTTCTGAGAATCAATCCTCCCATCTACACTGGATCAAGCGCTATTGAGGATCCGGAGAACTTAATGGAAGAATTGAAGAAAACGTTTAATGTAATGCACGTGATTAACGTTGAGAGAGTTGAATTAGTTGCATAACATATGAAGAGTGTTGCTAGAACTTCGTTCGACCAAAGGAAGGAGGGCCGAGTTGAGGATGCACCACCTCCAAGTTTGGCTTTTTGCAAAGAAGCCTTATTGGGGAGGTCCTTTCCTCGAGAACTAATGGAATCAAAGGAAGGGAAGTTCATCACTTTGAAACTCGACTCCATGAGTGTTCATAAGTATGGGTTGTAGTTCAACTAACTGTCTCGACCTCAATTTCACATATCAATGAGGCATGCACCATCATCAGCTAGTGCACCTGCTCCTAGAAATAAAGGTGAGTATGATGGCTAGAATTCTAGAATTTCAAGGCTAGGCCAATCTTGTCCCAAGGTAGTGTGACACAAGGAAGTATTTCGTCTCCTTCATGTGTTACATGAGGTAGAAGCCACCTCGCTAAATGTCATGATGGCCAGACGAGTTTCTTCAAGTGTGGCAAAGAGGGTCACTTCATGAGAGAGGTTCTAAGAATAAGAAAAGTTGTGGAAATACGGTACTACAACAAATTTGATTATTAGGGATAAATAATTTTGTCATTATAAATCATATTTTGTCACTAAAAATCGTGTATGATGAAAAATAATTCGTCACTCAGTAATCATTAAAGTATTGTATTAACTACAAAAATATAAATAACCTCAAAATGTTTAAACATTTGTGACAAATTTATTTGTTGTAAAAAGTATATTTTTTGTAGTTAATAGAACGTTAAGGTTGAAAGTGAAGAGTGCTTACCATCAGACCAACTTTGTGTTGTTATTCATTTTTGTTTTATTTTATACTTGATTCACTTCTTTGAAATTTATACTCAAACACAAATGCATGAAATTTATCACTCGCATTTCATTCAAATGTACATCATATTTGAAGCAAAACGTGTATTTTCTTAAATATGTTTAAATATATTCAGTACAATTTTGTCTTTTTATTTATTTATATTTGTAAATTTTTAAAATTATTCAGTACTATAATAAATTTATTAAAATTTAACTTTTGATTTTACTAAAATAAAAATGAATAATTTGTTGAAGTTGAACATTGATACAAATAACTCTAGTACTTCATCATTTCTTTTATTTGTGTTTTTATTTTTTAGTTTATTCAATTTTCACACTGATGAAAAAATTAATAAAAATTCTTGAAATATATTGCACCTTTGCTAAGTCTAAGTTCGTCATTCGATGTTATCTTTGTATAGTTACTCTACGTACGTATGTGAAATTACTATTAAATATGTACATATTTATATACAAAAGCAAATATATTGACTTACTCTATGTAGTTTATGATTCACAAATAAATAGAGCTGCACAAAACATAGCGCAATGACTTGAAATTTTTTTATCGTGCTTATCAATGAAAGAATATCAAATAAAAAAAAAAAGTGCTAAACAAACAAATATTAATGATCTAGTGGTAGAAACGTGCCCACTTACAATACCTATAACCTGAATTGTATTTTTCAAACGATGCATTTTATAATTGTGTATTTAAGAAAATTAATGTATTGAACTTTTTCATTCTTATTAAATTTACCAAATTTATTGGTTTTAATATTTTCAGTTGCCAATTTACGAATAGACTCTGTCTACTTCTTATGAAGCACTTGTATCATTCTTGTAAGTTGTCACTTGTAATTATGAACAATGGTAGAAAAATAATTGTATTTAGCTATGAATTTTTTTCGTATCAAATAGTTTAATAATTCACTATAAATTTTAAGTCGTCACTATTTAACACCTTGCATATTTTGTGATAATTTTTGTGGTTTCAATAAATCATTGATTGATTATAGACAATTAAATATTTTTCACCAATTATTTATATTATTAGTGACAAAATAAATGTCATAATTAAATATAAATTTTCATATCTAAAATTTATTAAATTCAGTTATGAACTCTAATTTGTCAATATTGTAATTTTTTTTAGATGAAATTTTTTTGGCGTCCAAAATTTTATAAATTATAGGATAAAAAATATTTTATCATGAATAAGATACATTATTATTGATGAAACAAATTGTCACTGATTAGTTTAAATTTGTGATGAACACTACTTAAAAAATGGCGTCATCTATTTTTTTGGTGGAAAAATTCAGTGGACAAAATGTTGGTACGGATTTTTATGTTTCATCAAAAAGAATGTGTCTCCTATATTTAAGCACGAAAGGTAAATTTGTCACGAAAAGAAAATAATTAGTGAAGAATTTTATGTCGTAGTTTGTCATAAATTACATACACTATTAATAAAGAAATGATGTCTCACCAATTACTTTAATTCATGACTAACACTACTTAACAAAATGACGCCAAACATTTTTTTGGTGAAAAACATTTATGGACAAAAATTTGCTACGAATTCTTATATTTCATCCCTAAAAGTATGTGTCTTATATATTTAAGCATGAAAAGTAAATTTTATCACTAAAAGAGAATAATTAGTGACTAATTTGATGTCATAGCTAATAATTTTGTAGCTTTATATCATATTTGTTGTAATGCGGGCAATAGAACTCAATCTTCATTACTTGCTCCACGAGACAGGGTTGCACGTAGAGCCACTTATGGTAGTGGCGTAGGGGAAAACTGTCTCTATGCAATCAATAGCCGCCAAGAGAAACAGAACTCTCCACATGTTGTCACGGGTATGATCAAAGTATTTACTTTTGGTATTTATGCTTTGTTATACCCAACAAAAAGTTTGTTCTTCGTAACTCCTTATGTCGCAAACTAGTTTCAGATTCTTCCTGAAAAACTATGTGAACCCTTCTCTGTTTCCACTCCTGTTGGTGTGTCTATTCTAACGGAAAGAGTTTATTGTGATCATCCTGTTTCCATCAATCACAAGATTACCATGACTGATCTAGTAGAGTTATACATGGTAAATTTTTATGTCATTGTAGGTATAGACTGAGTTCATGCCTGATATGCGTCAAAAGATTATAGAACTCTAGTTGTAAAGTTCCAGATTTCTAATGAGCCAGTCATAGAGGGAACTAGTAGTTCAGCAGTGCCTATGAGTCGTTTCATTTAGTACGTAATGGCGTGAAATTTAGTCTCATAGGGGTGTATCTATCACATAGTAAAAGTTAAGAACTCGAGTGTTAAGATACCTTCCCTTCAGTTAGTTCCAATAGTCAGTAAGCTTGTAGAAGTTTTTTTTATGATGATCTACCCAGAGTCCTTCCTGAGTGAGAAATAGACTTTGGCATAAACATCATTCCAGATACTCGTCCTATCTCTATTTCACCATAGAGAATGTCACCAGCAGAGTTAAAAGAGTTGAAAGAACAATTGAAATATCTGTTAGATAAAGGTTTCATTCTACCAAGTGTCTCACCTTGGGCGCTCCGATCTTGTTTGTTAGGAAGAAAGATGGTTCCCTTAGTATGTGTATGGATTACCGCCAATTGAATAAGGTGACTATAAAGAATAAATATCCTCTTCCAAAGATAGATGATCTTCTCGACCAACTCCAGGGTGATTAATGCTTTTTGAAAATCAATCTCAGATCAGATTACCATTAGTTGAAAGTTAGGGAATGTGAAATTCCAAAGACAAGTTTTAGAACAAGATATGAGCATTAAGAATTTCTTGTTATGTCCTTTGGTTTGACAAATGCAACTGTAGCATTCATTGATCTTATGAAAAGAGTATTCAAGCCTTATTTCGATCTATTTATCATCATCTCAGGGTAGTTCTTCAAACATTTAAATATAAGGAGCTATATGTAAAGTTCTACAAGTTTGAGTTTTCTCTTAAGTCTTATGCATTCTTTGGCCATATTATTTGTAATAATGGGATTAAAGTTGACACTCATAATGTAAAAATAATTCAGAGTTGGCCTAGACCCAGATCTCCAACGGATATAAGGAGTTTTTTTGGTTTGGTTTGTTATTATAGGATATTTGTTGAAGGGTTTTCATCTATCTCATTTCCTTTGACCGAGCTAACTCAGAAGAGAGTCAAGTTTCAATAGTCTGAACCTTGTGAAAAAAAATGACTACCACTATTATTTTGACCTTACCAGAGGGTACTCAAGATTTTGTGGTGTATTATGATGCATATATAGTTGGTTTGGGTTGTGTGTTGATGAAGAATGACAAAGTTATAGCTTATACCTCTAGAAATTTGAAGGTCATGAGAATAATTATTCAACTCATGATTTAGAATTGGCTTTAGTAGTATTTTCTTTGAAGATATGGACCCACTACTTGTATGGTGTACATTTTGATATATTCATTGACCACAAGAGCCTCCAATATGTGTTCGCTGAGAAAGAACTCAATCTCATATAAGGAAGTGCTTGGAAATACTCAAGGATTATGACATGAGTATTTTATACCACCTTGGTAAGGCAGATGTGGTTGATGATGCCTTAACCTGGTTGTCTATGGGAAGTACTTCCTATGTTGAAGAGGAAGAGGGAGTTAGCAAAAGATGTGCACATACTTATACGTTTGGGGGTGATATTAATTCAACAGAATGAGGCATAGTGGTGACCAATTGAGCTGAGTCATCATTAGTGTCAGAGGTGAAAGGGACGCAACACCCATACCTAATTTTTCTTGACTTAAAGGTGAAAGTTCATAAGCAAAGAGTATTGGCTTTTGAACAAGAGGGAGATTGTGTGATAAAGTATCAAGTTCGATTTGTGTACCAAGGGTGGATGAACTCCAAGAAAGGATCATAAAGAAGGCTGATATCTTAAGATACTCCATCCATCCGGGTTCCACTAATATGTACCACGACTTGAGAGATGTATATTGGTGGAAGAAATGAAGAAATATATTATTGAGTTTGTTGCCAAGTGACCAAATTGCCTGCAAATGAAAGTAGAACACCAAAAACTTGGAGGTTTTGCTCAGAAAATAGAACTGACGGAATGGAAGTGGGAGATGATTAATACGGACCTCATCACAGGATTTCAAAGACTTTGAAGACAACTTGATTCTATTCGGATGATTGTTGATAGAATGAATAAATCAGCCCATTTCATGCTAGTACATACTACCTATTCGGCAAAGGATGATGCTATGTTGTACCTTAATGAAGAAGTAAGACTCCATGTAGTTCTAGTCTCCAATATTTTAGATAGAGGTGCACAATTTACTATATAGTTCTGGAAATCATTCCAAAAAGTTTTGGGTTTGAAGGTGAACATCAGCACTACATTTCATACTCAGACAAATGGGCAAGTAGAGTATACTATCCAGACAATAGACGATATGTTGAGAGATTGTGGATATACTTCAACAGAAATTAGGATGATCACATACCTCTCATTGAGTTTTGTTAGAACAAAAGTTACTATTCCAACATCGACATGGCTCAATATGAATCTCCTAATGGTAAAAGATGTCAATCTCCTATTGGGTGGTTCGAAGTTGGTGAAGCAGGGTTGATAAGAATAGATCTAGTTCACAAAGCTATGGAGAATGTTAAAGTGATTCAATAAAGATTGAAGATGACACAAAGTTGCCAAAAGTCCTACGCAAATGTTAGGAGAAGGCCATTAAAGTTTGAGGTGGTTGATTATGAGTATCTTAAAGTTTCACCCATGAAAAGTGTTATGAGGTTTGGTGACAAGGGGAAACTTAGTCCTTAGTATACTGGACCCTATAGAATCTCCAAGAGAGTGGTCAATGTGGCTTATGAGTTGGAGTTACCTCAAGAGTTAGCACCGGTGCATCCGGAATTCCAAATTTCTATGTTGAAGAAGTGCTTGGATGACCCTTAATTGATAGTACCAACTGAGAGTGTTGATATTAAGGATATCTTATCGTATGAAGAAGTTCCGATTAAGATTTTGGATCGTCAAATTTACAAGTTGAGGACGAAGGAAGTTGCTTAAGTCAAGGTCCTTTGGAGGAACCAATTCATTGAGGAAGCAACTTGGGAAGCTGAGGATCATATGAAAAAGAAATATCTACATCTTTTTGAATCAAAAGAGAATGTGAATAAAGGTGTTAAATTCTCTTCCTTGCACTTTATAAGATTAACTGTAAGTATGTTATTATTTCTTTTAGTGTTGAGTGTTGAAGTGATGTTACAACTCTTAGCTTAGTTAAAGAATTCTCATTTGAGGATGAATGTTCACCGGGGGGGGGGGGGATATTGTAACATCTTTTAACTTGAAATAACTAAAATATATGCTAAGAAACAAAGAATAACCATTTTTGGAAATAAATAGGGAAATGTGGAAAATTTCAAGCTATTTAATGCGACTTTTAGTCAGTTTCAAATCATCATAACTTCAATCTCAGGAAGTGTTAGGGTTAGATATTTATATTTATAGGCAAATCTTGGAAATATCTTTCTTGCGGTGCCAAGTTTGTGAATTTCAAGGTTGTATGAGGGATATATGACTTTCGGAAGTAGGGTTGTTGGTCTGAGCAAAGTCCAATCCGGATTTCAGTAAGAGCAAAAGTTATATTTTCACCCTAGTATTTCCTAATTCGTTTTAAGGGTTATTTAGGGGTAAAAACAATGTCCTAATTCATTTTACCAAAATTTTGAAAACTTAGGTTGGGTAGAAAAAAGAGAAAATAAAGGGAATATTAAGAATTGTCCAAGAATGCCCAGATCATTGCGTGGATTTCACCGGAGATGATGCCTATCGAAGTATGTGAGATCATTTAGTGTTGGTTCCTTTCACCCATACCCCGAATTTAATTCAACTCAGAAAGTTAGAGTTTATTGAATGATGAGCTTGAAAGTTCTTGACGAAAAATTGTGAAATTCTTGTGGATTGAATTGTAGTTTATCTCTTGTAGATTTGATCATATTCCGGACTGTTTTTAGGTTGATCTATTGGGTAATGAGGTATTTATTGATCCTAAGTGTTTGAAGTGGGATACATGGAATTTTAGGAGGTTTAGAATCAAAAATCGGAGAACTAAAGTCAGAAAACCCGTCTAATAAGCCCTGGGGCGCCGCGCTAACTAGATCCCCTCAAGACAGACTCTGTAAGCAAAGCCCTAGTGTGCCGCACCAAAAAATAAGCTCCTGAGGAAAGCCTTTCTCTGTCAGGCACTGTTGCTCCGCGCCTCTCAAAGCACCAAGGCCACCTGGTTACACCGTTCTTTCCCTCTCTATTCGTACTTGTTCCTAAGTGATGTACCTATCATTCGTAGTTTATTCCAACACTCTAAAGTATATATAAACATAATGAAATCATCCATAAATATGAGATCAATATCCTTGAATTTATAATCCAATCGAAGGAAGCCAAGAACAATGTATCACGATCAAACTCTAGACCCCATACAAGACCGGCGTCATTGGCCTCTCCGAGGGCGCAGAAAGGCCTACATGCGTCATTCTTACTTAATCTAGGTTAATTTTTGCAAAAAATTTGAAACTTTTTGTTTTTTAACATGCTTACTAAACATTCTTCTACATACGTATTGTTCACAATAAACCATCTAACATTAAGATCATCAAATGAAAGAAACATTTTATTATAAAGTTAAAGATATACTTGCCAAAATGGCACCAACACAATGTCTAAAAAAATGAGAAAGAAATGCTAGTGAAACATACTCCACAACATCAATCCTACAACTAAGCTAGAGTGTAAATGGGAAAGCATCCTCAAAAGCATGAGGGCCTATCAAGTCCAGATGAATACTCGACGTCCGGATAACTGCAGTGTTGAACCTGTAGCTCTAGCATCCACATGTGCGTGTACCTAAAAGTTTAGAGTTGTATAGGTTTAGTACGCACTTGTACTAAGTATGGGTATATGCAAGCAAACACCAAGGACATGCATGAGTAATATTATCTCTTTCCTAACAACATTATTATAAAAGGTTAAGTTAGTAGACTTGCCAAACTGAGATTAGGAAAGTGAGTGAGCTTTCCTAATTTGAATTAGGAAAGTTTATGAGCTTTCCAATTTTGGATTAGGAAAGTTATGCCATGAGAGTAACATGCATCATCATACTTAACATTTTGCACACAGCACACAACAACGTACACATAGCAGATATCATAATTCCTATAACACATAATATTGTTCATATAATTCATTCGTATGCCATGAGACCTTGGAATCATAGACTTGACATTAAGATTTACCAAAAATGAGGGCTCAACATATGGGACCTCAACTAGGGAGTCAGTTTTAGGGAACACAGAGTCTGCTTGATTCATTCATACGTACTTCATTTCATTACATTCATGGGCCAGTGAAAAGACCAGCTATACATAGGATATAGTTTAAGACTTTCATCGAGTTCGTTCTGCAATGACCAACAATGACCTAATGTCATTACTTGAATCTAACTCACCTCTTGATTTTTCTATCCTAACAGCTTTGGTATCATTCGTTTCGTTATGTGCATCATTTGAGGCTGGCCTCATTCATTCATTGGAAACTTTAACTTTAACCGATATAGATGTGAGCATCATTAAAATCTAATGTCATAAAACCCCACAATTAGAAGAGGTGGAATCACTGGCCAAAGTGAACCAAAACATGCTAGCGTACATGGGAATTTTACCCCGCCATATCCCTATATTGGCAGTATAGGTTCAAAGACAAGGAGATATAAGGAGACCCATACAAATCATGCCGGACAGTCCCATCTCATGAGATTTACGTTAACCTCCGCCCTTCTCGGAAGAAGGTATCACCGCTTATAGCTAGTCTATCCATGATCAGTTTAAAATTCCATTACATTCAACGCATACATCGTGGAAGTTGGCTTCTAGTATGAGGACATCATATCTCAATAGATGATTTCTCATCTCATCATTAATATTAAGTGTGTTAATCTCATTAATTTCATTAGAGTGTTTATAGGTTCTAGTCTCTTTATTAACTTTACACTCTCATAGGTGAGTACGTTTTGGTAATATTTACTAAGGCTCATTTGAGATTGCTCTCATATTTTATATTAGCCTTATATCATGGTGTCACCACATTCATCAAAATTAGCACATTTGCTCTTCATAATTACTCACCCCTTTTTACGTGAATATTAATTTCATCATATGCCAATGCACTTGGACATTTAGTCTGTTATACACTCTTACTTAACCCTTTCAGGGTTATATCATTTCATTACATACATCTTAGGTTCACTTATTTTTAAATGTACGCTAGACTTATGGGTCTATACATACAAGCCATGAGGCTTCATTCGTAGTTCGTTAAAGTGATTTATATCTTCCTAAATTTATGTAGTATAAGACTTATGCATCTTGTATGTATGCCAAGATCTCAATTTCAATCTAAGTAGGCATCATTATTCTTGAAGATTTAATTCACGTATGACTTATGCGTCTATACAGAATTTGGGCAAGGGAACCCAATTTGGAATCCCTTAGACAACACTTTCATTGTTTTCATTTATTGCATTTGGATCAACATGACATTAGGACCCTAGATCGAGCCCCCACATAAATGTTTCCTATTTATTTTTCTCCTTTGAATTACCTCTTACTTGGCCGAGGGGTTGTGCGATCAAACCCCCACAACCCCTTTTTCTTTTTGTGTATTTATCCTTGTCTATTTTGAGTTGATTATGAGGTTGTGGGATCAAACCCCCATAGCCTCTCTTTATTTTTATATTATTATCCTCCTTAAATCTGCCTCAGAGGTCGTGGGTTCAATTCCCACACTCCTCCCCCTTTATTTTTTTTTAATTTTCCTCCTTAAATCTGCCTAACAGATCGTGGTTTCGAATCCCACATGCCTCCCCTTTTATTTTTCTTTTATTCTCCTCCTTTATCTGCTTAAGAGGTCGTGGGTTTGATTTCCACACGCTTTTCCCATTATTTTTCTTTTATTCTCCTCATTAAATATGATTGAGAGGTGGTGGGATCGAATCCCACACCTATCATTTCTTACTTTTTTCTTTTAAGTTACATTTCCAGCCAATACCATGGTTCGAATCCCCTTTACCACATTTCTTTTTACATCTTTATTTTCATGATTTTTAACATGGTGAGGTTACGGGTTCAATCCTCCATGACCTCGCCTGTTTTAGTTAATTTTTTTCAACAATTTGAACCCTCTTTTCTGACCAAAATTCATCACTAGAAGCTGGAAATTTTCTTTTATTTTTTCAGCATCCTTTCATCAAGTTAACCCTTAGTTCTTAGGGGAATTTCAGAGTGCATTTAGAAAGTTTTAGGTGCATTTTCTTGGATTCGTTTAGAAAACAGATTATCCCTCAAATCAGCCACATATCAACTCATATGAACATCGCGTTTACATAAACATGTGTACATGAAATATAAAGAACTATCATGCCATTTAAAGTCCTAAACCATGAACAATAACCACGACAACACGCACATACACACATAGTTACATTTTCGGAAACATCAACATAAGTCACATAATTCCAAACATACATATAAACACATAATCATTACGAAAACACATTTCATCCCTAGTTTTCTACCAGCAAACATAACTAACCTATGATTCAATAGGAGCTAGTGAAAAGGACATGCAACGGGGAATAATCTTAGTTTTTGGAATAGATTTGTCTGAACCTAAGGGGGTATCTTGGGAAAGAGACCAAGAGAGAAGCAAACCCATACCTTTTTGACGTTCAAACCTCGACTTTCTTCCCAAATAACTACTCCAAAAACAGGTCCAACACCAAAAGTTAAACACCAAACGCGACGGAAAATCTTCTTTTTGCATACGTGATTGATTAACGTTTGTTTGTCTAATATTTTCGTGTAAGTTCTTCAAGTGTGAAGAACTTTGGTTAACCTACTGTTTTTTTAGTTATTTTAGCAGAGAAAACGTGAATGAGAGTGATAGAGACGTGAGAGAAGAGTTATCTTACGCTTTGGAGTCTAGTTTAGGACTTAGTCAAATAAGGTCTTATTTAATTATTAAAAATATGATTTCCTTTTATTTTAAATCAGATAATAAATAATAAATATAAACTAATTACATTTATTTACCAACTTAAATTAAAAACAATTTAATTCATTGCTTCCAACTAGGTTCGAACCCGGGTGGAGCAAGAATTCACTTCAAGAGCCCAATTTCGGCCCTCTCTCCCAAATGACCCTACACCTTATTAATTAAATAATGAATTATATATTTAGGGTAATTACGATACAACCCTTAGACAGGAAAAATATCATTTTACCCTCCAAACCTTAGATTTCCTCTTTTTAAGTTCGGTAAAGACTCCTTCGAGTAAATCTTCGTATTTGAGAGCCCTACATGGTTGGACCCAACCTTTTCTAGCTCAACTAACTCCTAAGTTAGTTGGCTTGGATGTATCAAGGGTTCCGAGGTATGGTTATACGAGCAGCAATCTGTGTGAACCCGGTCTAATCGTTGGCATACTAGATACATTAAGCATTACTTAGCGTTTCAATTTATAGGGTTGTTACACCAGGTAAAAGAAAATATGAGTCAAGATTTAAAGTTAAGATGTAATTAAAATAACTACTTAGAGTTTTGAAAGAGTCTTAACCAATCATTTTAACTTTTTTTAAGTCTCAAGTTATACGTTGAGCAAAGAGTAAAGAGTTTCATTAAAATCACGAAAGCTCTAAGGGAACTAAGTATTTACTAGGATTTAGGTTTCAAGTGAGGTAAAGCGTAAGAGTTAAGTTCATCTCTAAAAAACTATAAAAGAACTAAGTATTCCCTAAAACTTAATAAATGTTTGACATTTGAGTTTACAGGAAACTAAGAGTTCCAAAACAGTTTTGAGTAAGAAATGGAATATTTATTCCTAGAGGGATTTAAAGCTAAAACAAGTTTAGCAAATTTCAACCCAAAGGAAGGAAATTTTTCTAAAAACATGAGCTAAAGTGTATGTTGGGAGTAGTATAGAGCACCGATGTGGGGATGCGACTTCATATTAACTTAAGTTTCCATGTAAACCATGAATCCATCATGGTTATTAACAGGTCATACTTCTTAGATGATCACGTAAGTCAGGCTAGTGGATCCACTAAGTTTAAGAAAGTTCCTATACCGATGGCAAGGTATAGCATTATCCTCGGCAGCATAAGGTAAAACATTATATCATCACTTAGGATCAAGTGATGATTGTCGGTTATAGAAAATCCCACAAAAGTTATATTACTTTCACATATAAGCAATGTTGAGTTTGTTATTGCATTTCTTTAACGAACTAAGTTGTTTTATGGTTTTACAAGATTTACATATATATAATGTGTTTAAATTGCTTTATATACATACTTTGAGTTGAACATATTCTTGAGTTGAATAGACCCAAGGTAAGTTCATCTTATTCCCGTCTAGCTTAAGCCCTTTTATAGTATTCCAACTCACATACTCGTACATTTAGTGTACTGATGCCAGTTGGCTTGCATTGTTTCATGATGCAGACGCAAGTAACTAGGATTATCAAGCACCACATCGTTTATCCCATAGACCACTCTAGAGTTAGTTGGTGAGTCTCCTTGCATTCCAAAAGACATCCTTTTTATTGCTTTACTAGTTTAGTTCATTAGGATGTTGTGGGGTCTGTCCCAACATCCATCTCAGTCAGTTTAGAGACTTCATAGATAGTCAGTAATTCAGTTTTGGATTCTCTATTATTTTATAATTTCATATGTTCAAATGTTGAGATATACGTGTCATTTTGTCCAAGGCAGCTATCTAAGTTAATTTATAAGACTACTTTTACTTCTATATCTGAGATGAGTATAGTCTTTCGCTGAGTTAAGTACCCCAAGACTAGGCTTTACTCAAGGACAAAAATGGTCACCGGTGCCATTCCCGCCCAGGGTGTAGGCTCGAAGCGTTACATAAATATTGAGAAATCCTTCATAACATTGATTATAACAATTTAATAAATAATTCAAATCCAAGGTAAATTTATGAGTAAATTCTTGAGATTTCTTTCAAGTCATTTTAGAAGACTTCTGTAAACTTTTTAAACTTGTTTTAATGACTTTTGTTCTTGAGTATGGGGATAAGTGAAGTGGAGTTTCATTTTTCAAAATGATTATATAAGACTTAAGTATTCCCACTGAGTAAAGGTTTTCACATTTGAAATAAGAAGGAAACTTTAATTTCCAAATGAGTTCATGAAGAGTTATAAGTATAATCTCTTTTAAGAGAATCTTTTGAGTAATAATCTGAAATTTTGAGGATTATGAAATATTTTTATATATATGAAATGGGTACATTTTTTGGAGTAGTGTTGACCACTAATATGTAGATGAATTCATAAAACTCAAAGTCCTGATAAACCATGTAGCCAACGTAGGTAGAAAGGGTCATACTTTTTATATAATTCCTTATTGGTTTTTAAGCATAACATAGTGGATGCACTTAGTTGAGGAGTACGTATACTCTTGCAAGGTATAGGACAATTGTGGCAGCGCGGTCGAGATGTTATATAATCATACATCTCATAGTGATGGTTGTCGCTTAGAGAATCTCCCAAATTGAGTGATGTTGTATTTTTATATAAAAATTGACTTGTAATCTACTATTTAAAAGCTTATATTTAGAGTGCATCGTACATTCAATGTAATAATGCCATTTGGACTGCATGGTTTCATGATGCAAATACAGGTAATCAAGATCAACAACTAATTTTCATTGATCCATTTCAGTTCCAGCTTGATTGGTGAGCCTCCTTGCTTTTGAGAGGGTTTCACATTGAGTTTACACATTTATTTTTATTATTAGGATGTCGTGGGAGCTTTCGGATGTCCATGATACTTAATAGAGGCTTCATAGACAATAGAGGTTTGAGAAATCTATTTCACTTTAATTGTTGATGTTCTAGACTTGAGTTGCCTCTTCTAGCCACTGAATTTTTAATAAAAATATTCTGAGTATCAATTTTTTAAAATTTTTATATATAGTTTTACTTTTGAGTTAATATGTTGTTGAGTAAATCTTCCACTCAGAGTTAAGCAAGGTTAAGGGTTAACTTGGGGCCAACAATGTTTCTTATGTGCCAGTCACAACCAGGGTGTAGGCTCGACGCATGAGAAACTTGGTAATATAGCACCAATCTTAATAGTCATAGGGTGTCTTTGAAGTCGTGTTTGTTTATTCCCTATTATCTGTGTGAAGCACACAACATCTATATTTTGAAGGCTAAAACATTTAGGAACTATCTCAGTTACTTCACATTCTTTCATCTAATAGATCTTAACTCTATAAAGTTTCTTCCTTATTTGTGCGTGTGAATATATTTCACTACATGCCCCCACGAAGTACTGTTCAAGGTCGTCCCGCTAGGAGGTATGCCAATCACCAAGATCAAGGGGTATCTAATGCACCAGAAATGCAACCTAAAAGAGATCACTAACGCTAAGTTTTGGGATGCTATTTGGATGTTTACCAAGCTGGACAACAAAGAGGAATTGAAAAGATGTGGCTGATATATCAAGAATGCATGAATTTTAAAGGATGAATCCTAAATATTTCACCACTTCAAGTGTTACTAAGGATCCAGATATCTTTGTGGCGGAGTTATAGAGTGTTTTTGAGGTGATGCATGTTCCAGATGCTTAGCATGTTAAACTAGTTGCATACCAACTTAAGGGTGTTGCTAGATCATAGTATGATAAATGGAAGAAGAGTACGGTTGAGAATGCACTAATTGTGAGCTGGCTTGCGTTCGAAGAGGCCTTCTTGGGGCATTTCTTTCCTCATGTGTTAAGGGAGGTGAAGGTAAGAGAATTCATCGCTCTTCAGCAGGAATCCATGAGTCTGCATGAGTACAACCTCAAGTTCACCCAATTGTCTCATCATTCTCTATAACTGATTGTTGATATGAGGAGCAAGATAAGTTTGTTTGTGTTTGTGTTGTCTCATTTGTCCACCAAAGAGGATAAGGATGTGATTTTGATATGGGACATGAACATAGAAAATGTAATGATCCATGTGCAACAAGTTGAGGAAGACAAGTTTAGCGATAGGGACAAGCTCCGTAAGAAGAAGTCTAAGAAAACAGGAAATTATTTCGGGAAATAAAGAATAATGCAAACCAATGATCCTTTCAACAAAATCCAAATGGAAATGCTCCTTCATCTACTAGATCATATGTACCAAGGAACAGAGGTGAGTTTAAAGATTAAAATTCACAGAATATCATAGTTAGACCTGCATAGTCTCAAGGTAGTGTGGCACAAATAGGTATGTGGTAGGAAAAATCCAGGAGCCTATCGGGATGGCTCCACAAGTTACTTTTATGTGGTAAGAATGGTAACTTCATGAAATAGTTCCCTAGGAACATAGATGATGGAGGTAATGAGGGAGATAGAGCTCAATCTACTTCAGCGGCTACACTATGTAGAGTTGCACCTAGAGGATCTACTTGAAGGACAAGCGGAAGAGCAAACCATCTGTATTCTATCAGCATTCGAAAAGAGCAAGAAAACTTTCCAATGTGTTTAGTGGCATGATCGATGTCTTTGTTTATTATGTATATGCATTGGTTAATCGAGGATGGAGTCTATCTTTCGTGACTACATATATTGCTATGAATTTCAATATTAATACTGAGCAACTTCTTGAGACCTTCAGCGTTTCCACAAGTTTTTATGAGTCTATTCTAGCTTAGAGAGTTTATTGTGATTGTTTAATTTCATCAATCACAAGGACACCATGGCTGACGTAGTTGAGCAAGATATGATGGAATTTGATTTTAGGTATGGATTGACTGCATGCTTGTTTGCCTTAGTTGATTGTAGATATCGAGTAGTTAAATTCCAATTTCCTAGTTAGTCAGTTAAAGAGTGGAAGAGTAGTCGACAATTCCTAAGGGTCGTTTTATTTCATACCTTATAGTGAGAAAATTAGTTCCAAGGCGTGCATTTATCACTTAGTCAGAGTTAAATTACACTAATATTGAAACACCACCTATTCAGTCAGTTCCAGTCATGAGTGAGCTTCCAAAGGTCTCTTAAGATTATCTTCCTAGAGTCTCCCTAAGAGTGATAGACTTTGTTATTGATATTCTTCCTAATACTCATGCTATCTCTATTCTGCAATATAAAATGAGTTGAAAGACTTAAAACAGATGTTGAAATACCTTACTGATAAATGTATCATTCGACCAAATGTCTCATCTTTGGGACTCCAGTCTTATTAATGATGGAAGAAATACTGTTCACTTAGGATGTATATTGATTACAACCAATTGCAAAAGATCACTATAAAGAATAAGTATCCCTTTCAAGGATTGATGATCCTCTTGATCAACTTTAGGGTGCCACTTGTTTTTTAAGATATTTTCATATCAGGCTATCATTAGTTGAGTGTAAGATAAAGTGAAATCCCTAAGACAACTTTCAGTACCCCTTACAGTCATTATAAATTTCTTATCATGTCATCTGGTTTGACTAATTCTCCATGCAACTTTTTTTATTTTTATGAACAAAGTGTTTAACCATTATCTTGATATGTTCGTTCCGGTATTCATTAATGGAATTTTAATTTATTTGAGGAATGGTAAAGAGCATACTAGCCACCTTAGGGTGGTTTTAGAAACCCTCAGGGATAGGGAGTTAAATGTTGAATTATCTAAATGTGAGCTTTACTTGAGTATATGGCGTTTGTAGGCATGATTTTTTCTAGTGATGGGATCCGATTTTACACTCGGAAGATAGAGGGATTTCATGTTATGATCTGAGAGCACTCCCTAGTCCTAACACGGTGTACTTAACCGTGAAGGGGTAAGGTACAAGCCTCTTAGCATTCATTCATCATATAGATAATAAAAATAGTGCAGAATTAAAACATTCTAAAAAAAAACCAACAATCAAAAACTCATTTATAAAGCAGAGAAATACTAAAGTATCACATGGCAATCTTAGACACAATCTCAAAACATCATAGGGGACACGACCCTTTACAATTGAAAAAGAAACTACTAAATATCTATTACATAAAAAAAATTAAATATACGAGTTCTTTTTCCTCGAATCCTTGAGAACACACCAAATCATGAAGGAATAGAGATGCAAGCCTTCATATAGAGGCATAATATAAGTCACAACAAACATACAAGTCACATCTTTCACATTTGAACTCAATTGTATATATATATATATATATATATATATATATATATATATATATATATACACACACACACACACACCTTTACCTTGAGGCTCCACTTCATGTATTCCACAACAAGGTACAAATTTAAATTTACCAAAAGTGAACTTACTATCCATCCTTTAACTTTACACAACAAAAAATTAAGAGAAATAAACATCACACGAATCACATTAAGACCAATATCTATGACGAATCTAAGTAATACTTGTGAAATGTGCAAGTATCATATCATACTACTACTCACACTAAGTACTTCCTTGAAGTCATCATCGACAAGGCACATTCATACACAATAATTCGTGAAAAGAAAGTATCTCATGATACTATCCAAGTATAGAATGCATCTATACATTAAGAACACAAGAATTTAAGAGTAAACATTATTCATTATCTTTCATTATATCAGGAACGCATTTATTCATTTGACTTTAGATCAACATCTTTAAAGGATCCTTATAAGATGCCATTCATTTAATTAGTATTATAAGAAACACACTATGACCTCTCTCAAATGCCTACTTGTGTAATGCATAGATGACGTCCCATTCCACCACCCACACAAAGTAGTACATAGTTAAGAAGATATAGTTCATTAACATTGTTTGTGAGGGTAAACTAATAATCATAGACCATGTGCTCAAATCATGGAATGTCAGTGTCACCCTCACTAGATAAGGTATACCTGCCTAATGTAGGGTCATTCTTTCTATCTTAGGTGGACCCACAATACATAGACTTATGTGGGCACATATTTGTGAGATAGGGATATTTCTACAAGAAACCCCGCCTCAATATGAGGGCATCCATCTCAAGAGATTACTACTAGAAACCTCGTCTCAACTCACGTGAGATTTTCCATCTCATATCACTATCCACTCAGTACTTAGAATTATTCCCTACTGAGTATTTGACATTCATTACATTCGTTCATTATCGGATACAATATTGCTACTAGATACCCCACCTCAACTAACTTATGGGTATCCATGTCAAACTCACCATTCATTAAAAGGGATAGCGATTGCTACTAAATACCTACCTCAACTAACGTATGCGTATCATTCCAACCCAATATCCATTCATTAATTGGGAAGCAAAATATACATTGAGATTGTTACTAGACCCCCAGCCTCGACTAACTTATGAGCATCCATCTCAAATCCAATATTTATTCATTGAAAAGGGATATAGAGATTGTTACTAGATACCGTCTAAACTTGCGTGAGGTCAACCATGTCCAACCCCACATTCATTGATTAGTGAACAATTGAGAAAGTCCTTTCAATTAACATTTATTCATTGACATTAGTATAAAACTTCATTCATTATTCATTCATGAGTGTGGGTGTATACGTGAGAATATACATTAATTCACAATATCTTGACATTCCATGCAAGATGATCATTCTATGATTGAAATCACATGTATATATACTTCAAAAATTGACCACTTTAACTTCATTGAATTCACATTCACATAACTAGTAAATAAGAACCTCTACTTTTCAAGTGGATCAACATCACATTCACAACTCTAATTCAACAAGAGATTGATCACAAATTTCCTTCAAGGCCTTAAATCTAAACACACCAATACATCAGTACATCAATACAACAATAACTATCCATGATTACAGATAGATTATTATACAATTCAATAATTTAAATCAATTTAGGCCTAATTCATCAACATTCATTCATGATAAATAACCCATATCATAAGGAATAATTTAAAATTTAGAGGAATCATGGGTTCACAGAATTTTTTCATCTTAAATCATCATAAATCACTAATTCAATCATACAATGCCATTAAAAATACTTCAAAATCGTTTGACGGAGGAACCTACGAGATTGAGAAAAAATTGTGTCTCTCTTAAACTTGAATACATTGGAAATTTACTCTAGGGATGGATTATATCCCTAGATGAAGGATCATCATTCCTTATACTTTAAGATTCCACAAAAATTCCTTGAAACATGAAGAATTGGAACCTTGAGTTCTTCACCTCTAATGGAGCTTCCTTGAGAGAGAGTTTTTGAGAAGAGAGGTTTCTAACTTTGGGGTTTTGAAAATAATTAAGTAAAAATTAGGTTTTAACGCTTTTCATACTATTAAATATCTCAAATAATCATTGATACTCATATTAGGACTTGGGGTGAATTAACTAATTCAACCCTAGCTTGGTCGAGCCCACACAATAAATTAGGTGTTAAACGTTGGCTCCGCATCAACAGACTATAGATAGGTTGATGCTTCATGTTGTGCATCCAATAGTTTGGTATGTGGCGTGGTTTGTGGGTTCTTTACACATGGAGCAAGACCACGAGTCGATGGTCAATCTACTATCTGTGGTTCACAAGTTTCTACCAACTTGGTGGTTTCCATTGTGGACTTCGGGTTTAGACTTATGGTCCTCCTTAAAGACCCTCACGGTGGTCCTTGGGGGGTCTTACCTTCAATTCTCACCATTAAAAACGTCAACCACGGATTGGTATAACATACAACAACATCAAACACCGCCAAATTTAACACTAAACTCAAATGCACACACATTGCGCTGTAGTTTCACTATTTCATTTTTAGGGTCGTTATATTGCAGAACTCGCCCACAACCATATCTTTGACTTAATTAATAGTTTATTGGGATTGGATTGTTACTATAGGAGGTTTGTCGAGGGTTTTCATCTATTTAATCTCTATTTACTAAGTTGACTTAGAAAACAACAATGTTTCAATATTCTGAAGATTGTGTGAAGGGAATTCTTGAATAAAAACTACTTTGACTATTGCCCTACTGTTCACCTTGACAGACGAAACACAAGGCCTTATAGTTTATTGTGATGCGTGAAATGTTGGACTGAGTTGTGTATTGAAACTTAACATTCAAAGATGAATTACCGAACTCATGATCTAGAGTTTATTGCTCTAATATATTTATGGTGTTCAAACAAATATGTTGACCGATCATAAGAGTCTTTAGTATGTGTTTAGTTATAAATAGTTTAATCTCAGACAGAGAAGATGGTTGGATTTACTCAAGGATTATGCCATGATTTTTCTATACCACCCGGAAAGGATAATGTTGTTGCTGATACATTGAGAATGTTATCTATCGGAAGTACAACCCTTGTTGAGAAAGAAAAGAAGGAATTAACCAAGGACGTGCACAAACTTTCACACTTTTGAGTTTGTTTTTTGGATTTAAATGAAGTTGGAGTAGTGACGATGAATAGGGGTGAATCATCAATAGTTTCTAAAGTTCAAAACAACCAATAGAAAGACCCGATGAAGCTTGATTTGATGCCAAATGTTCATACGCAAAAAATGATGGCTTTTAACAAGGAGGAGATGATGTATTGAGGTATCAAGGTAGATTGTATGTACCAAAGGTAGATGAACTTCAATAAAGGATCATGAAAAAGCCTCATAATTTGGTAAATGCCTAAATTTTAAACAAGGTAAGGTAAAGCACCAAAGGCCCTTGGTATGTCATAGAATATAGATATTCCAAAATTTATGTGGGAGATGATCAATTTGGATTTCACCACTGGTTTTGCCACGGTCTTGCAGGAAAAATGATTCTATTTGGGGGATTGAAGATCGGATGACTAAATCACTGCAATTTTTGCAGGTAAATACAACCTATTGAGCAGAGGATTATTCCATGTTATATATTAAAGAGTTGGTTAGACTTCATGGAGTTCCAGTGTCAATAATTTCATATAAGGGTGTGCAATTCACTACTCAATTTTACAAGTCTTTCCAAAACGGTTTGGGTTCCAAGGAAACCTTGAGTATTGTTTTCCATCGTCAAACTGATGGTAAAACTGAGAGCACGATTTACACTTAAGAGTATATGTTGGGGGATTGTTTGATTGATTAAAAAGATAATTGGGATGATCAATGACCTTTAATAAAGTTTTCGGATAAAAACAGTTATCACTCTATCTTTCAAATGACTCTTTATAATGCTCTTTGTGGGATAAGAAACAGATCTTCTATTGGATGGTCTGAGGTTGGTGAAGCTTGTTCGATTGGACCAGATAAAGTTCATCAAGCTATGAAGAAAGTAATATTATTCATGATAGGATAAAAATAGTGTATTGTCATGAGTTTAGGAGAAGATTCTTAGATTTCCAGGTGGATGATTGAGTTTATTTTGAAGGTCTCACCCATGAAGAGTGTTATGAGATTTTGTAAGAAGAGGAATCTTTGTTCCCTATATATTGGTACTTATTGGATATACAAGATAGTTGGAAATGTAGCTTATGAGTTGGAACTACCCCCACTGTTAGCAACAATCTCTCTAGTGTTTCACATGTCAATGTTGAAGATGTGTATCGACATTCATTAAAGTATATTACTGACTGGAAATATTGGTACTATGGACAACCTATCTTATGAGGATGTACTTGTTCAGATCCTGGGTTGTCAGGTTCGCGAGTTGAGGACCAAGGAGGTCGCATCAGTCAAGGTCTTATTGAGGAAACATTTTGTTGAGGAGGCTACGGGAGGCTGAGGAGGATATGAAAAAGAGATACCCACATCTTTTTTCTTTCGGAGAAGCTTAAAACAAGGTACTAATTCTTTTCTTTGTAGCGTTTAAGTTGAAATGTTTAATTTTAATTCCTTTTTTATATGGTGTTTTAGTTGGGTGTAGATAGTTCCACCCTCATTATTACTTAGAGTAATCTTATTCGAGAACGAATGTTACCAAGGTGTAGATATTGTAATATCACACCTTAGTGAGAGCTAAATTTAGAAAGAGCTTAATCAAGAAGTGGATATTATCGTTTGGGTCTCTCTATAAAACCTCATGTTCTTTTCGTTCAAATACATCATTCATATGGGAGTGATGAGTCAAGGATTTCACTTATTTAGGGCTTGATATTCCTAGTTTTAATGTCCTCAAAGCCTACTTTAAGCTCTAAATTGATATTATAGTATTGATTTGCAACAATAAAGGAAAAGGAGCAAAGCAAGGACATTACCGGGCAAATAGTAGTGAAAAAGTTGAAGAAGTTGAAGGAAGGATATTCTGGTGATCACCAAGACAACTCGACGAACCGCCGAGTGATCCTTCATCTCACCAAATGTTACAATATGCCAGCCCTGGGGAAAATAGCCAACTTGGTGATGGAAAAAGGCCACTGGTGAACCGTCAAATAGGCCACGACAATGATTGTGATCACCTAAAGTTACAGAAGTCCAATGGTGTTGAGGAAAGTCAAGAAGGCGATGGAGCGAGACACTTGGCACATAACTAAATTGGTTGGAGATGCACGGCTTATTCTGCTGATTGGCTTAAAAGCCAAAAATTTGGAAGAGTATGAATGCAAAAATTTTAAATATTTTAAGAGACCTTCTAGTTCCAAAAAATGTGACCAATTTCTATGAGTGTTTGAGAGTTTTACCTTGCTCTTTTGATTCCAAGAATCGTTATTAGAGTTTTCAGTAGAAATTTAAAGTGGGTTTTGAATTTTAGTTGATTTGAAGCATTGTAGAGACTTGGAATTCATTACCCAGCTCATAGAAAATATAGTTTGTAATTTTTTCTTGGTTGTTATAATTTGCGACTTAAACTCTCATTTTTCGGGATGTGATTTTTTGATTAATTGTTTGAATTAGCTTATGTGTGGTGGTAGTTACTGATTAAATGTTGTTTTGAAGTGAGTTTGCTTGATAGTTGTGTTTCAATCTATGAATTGTAGTTGCATATGCAATACTAACTTCGTATTTTGGGCTTTCTTGAGAAAGAGGTTTTAGAATTAAAGTTATTGATAAATGATTGTAGTGATTGGGTTATCATTGATTTTTCTAGAGTGAGTGAATCAAAATTTGATCCTACCAATATAGCGATAGAGGATAGAATAATTAAGGTTTTAGGTTATTTACATTGTTATGATTGTCGAGGTCCAAGAGAACTCACTTGTATCGTAATGGTCGATCTAGAGATGGTTGTTATATCAACAATCTATCCTACCCACTAAGACTCAATGAATTTCAGTAATTCATAATCACTCGTATAGAGAAATTGGAAATTATTCGATCACCTCCCAAATGATCCCTCTCTACTTGATTAGTCCCTGTTTCCTTAGTTTTTATAGTTTTTACTTGACAAACCTAATCCCCCCCCCCATCTGCCATTTATTGCGGCACCATGGCATTTAATTTAATTGGTTTCAATAAAACACTTTCTTTACTTCGTAATTGAATTCTATTATGTATCACTCCCTGTGAGTTCCGCCTCAACTCTCATTGGATTTATACTGGATTGCGACTGCCTACACTTAGAATTGGATGATGTGTAGTTGAGCATTATCAGAAGCCCAAAGTTTATTTATCGTCATCATATATTATATGTATGCCTCAATTTTCTCTCGAATGAAGTCAGTTCTTCTTCAACTACCTCATAGTCTTACGATACTTTTCATGTACTTCACTTTTTCTTATATATGAAAATATATCAGAATATGATCAATAAACACAATCACAAATTTGTTCTAAAAAAACTTGAAAACCTTATTTAATAAACCTAGGAAAAATTCTAGTTTATGTATATTACTAAAAAAACACTACATAATGATCTAAACAAGCAAATTAAAAATGGTTCACATCAGAGAAAAATATTGTCTATTAAAGAGGGTTCAACAGTCTGCGTAGATTGTTGAAGTTAGAGATTAGAGTTAGTTCCTAAATTTCAAATGCTTATAATCTGAATAATGGTAGAGACTTATTGTATTAATAAATTGAGAAAAATCGTAGGTCATGGGTTTTTGGCTTTATGTGTTGACTATTTTTTTACAAAAAACAAAATACTTTGTTGCTATTTTTATTTTATCTTCAATAAAATTCAATGTAAAACAAATAATTTAACTTAATTCATCACTTGGACAAAAAAACAGCCTAATAACTCACCTCTTGTGTGATAGTTAGTAGTGCATAAAAAAACTCGATAAAATACACATTGAGTAGCTAATTATTTAATCCATTTACATTAAGTCATATACAAATGCTTAGACGCTTAGTATATATATATATAGTATTATTTTCTAAAATAATACTAGCATAGAGCATTCAAATTGTACCCCGACAATATTTGTGTTGTACATATGAGCGTATCTAGTAGTGTTTCGTGGGTTCACATGATCAACCATATCTTCCATCTCTAGATCATATAGAATAGAGTTATATATTTTTTTTAAAAAATACTTATATAAAATAATGTTCCAAGTCATTTCGATCTATCCTCATAGAATTTTCAAACTATTGTAATTTTGCAATCATGTGCTAAATTCACAAAGTAATCTTGCATGTTAAAAATAAATTTTTTTTTGGTCTTAATTTTATTTTAATTTATACGATATATTTTCATTTTAATCAGTTTAAAAAACAATAATAAATTTTATTTGATAAATATTTAATAACACTATCAATGTTTTATCTATGTTCCAACTTATATAATAGAAAAAGAGTCCATAAGATATACTTTATATGGAAATAATATTGCAATGCTGATTTATAGATCTTAAAGTTTGTGTTTAATCATATCCTACCCAATTCTGCTTTAACAATTGTAGTGAAGCTCAAGCAAATTTACATGGTATTCATGGTGCTCTAATCAACTGTTCGAGGCTCTAGAACTTGGGTTTGATTCGATGATAGCGATGCAAATGATCAGTAAAATTTGTAAGCCTTCTTGGAGGATTCTAGGTATCATTGATAAAAAATAGGTCCGTCTCAACAACATTAGGGGCCTAAAGTGAAACTTAGGCGAAACAAATTGGAGGGGCTCTAATATATTTTTTTCACCATATATACTTTTATTGAGAAAATAGTTAAATGCCCCCCCCCCCAATCGATCTTCAGATTTAAAACTTTACATTTCAATTTCATGGGGTTCCCATCGCCACCTTGAACTGTTTAAATTTCATATTATTACACCCTTAAAACATCACAACCACATTAAATGGCTGGTGAAAAACACGTGTTTGACACATAGAAATTTTAAAAGCATCTTTTTATTCTTTTGCTTTTGTGATTAATTGTTTTAACAACTAGTTAAATGTCACAATGTAAAAATGTACGGATGTATTTTTAATCTTTAAATTTGGAACTTGTTGATTACATAGATAGTTGGTAATTATTTGTAGCAAAATGTATTGAGTTTGAGTGACTTCATGGCTAAGATTTTTAGATTTGAAGAACTCTCCTTAAAGGGCTTCTTAACAATTTTTGTGTAAAACAACAATAGTGATTACCAAAAACTTTGTAGAAACGCGAAGTTATCAAAGTTTTTTAATGAATCAGTGAAGAATATAAATTAATTTACTAAAAACCTTAAATCTGTAAAACATACAAGAATCTGGAGAAACAAAACGGGAAAAGATTAAGCGCACTAAATGCACATTGTCTCCTTAAGAAAATTATTCTCCTCTAGTATCTGAGGTTTGATTTGGAATATGTCGTCCAGGATAATATGATCTCAATCACCAGTGTATTGAAACCTAAAACGCTGGTGTCAGCGAGCCATTCAACGACAGTAAAGTAAACGAAGAAACTTTGTGCAGAAGAAAAATAATCCACACAACAAAAGGAACTGATTCCGAAAGATTGCAACCTTTCAGAATCCACACAACCATTTGAAAGTTTGCAACCTTACAAACGGTTATGGTTGTTAATGAAAGTTGCAACCTTTTAGGAGAATCATCTCTAACAGTGGTGTCATGATCGAGGAGCACCCCCTTGTCGTAACTGGCATCTTCGTCCTTATAGAGGTCTAAAACAATCCCTTGGCATACATCATCACAATTCATAGGTAGAAAAATATGGAAGAATTAAAAATATTGCATATTAAGTATACATAGACTTCTCGTTTATCCATATATGAAGCTTACATAGACTTCTCATTTATCAACATAATCAAATTCGTCAACATGGTCTATTATTGCCTCACAGATAACCATCTATCATAGAAGTACAAAATTTGGGACTTATGACTTACACTATTACAATATGTCTCATATAGACTTGCAAAAAATTCTCAAAAGATTAGAAATGGACATTGCCTTAGATAAAATCAATAGCTAGTAATAGAGTAATAGGTTTCATCTTCGAACTTGAGGGGACTCACCAACTTGGAGATCTTATCCAAGATTCTTTAGAGTGTCCTTAAATATCTTCAATGGCCCAAACCTACATTTTTGTAGAAATAGAAAGAATATGGGTTAGAACAAATCATATATACTAAGTATGAAGATATATGTAATTAAAACATTTAGAAAAATGCTAAAAAGGACATTTTGTTCAAAACATGCTAAGTCACTCTCAAAGCCTTTATGCACATTCCAAACATACGTATAAGTCAAACAACACATTATAATGAAGTCATAATCATCAAATCATGATTAGAACATATGCCATCATATATAACAATATCTTACTCACAATCCCAATACAAGCCAACTAGTAATGCTTATGTAAATCCCCATAATCCCAGATAGACTTAGTCAACCAACAAAGGACCATAAGCATTATATTTACATCATAGAACTTCATGTGAAGTACCTACAATCTCATATATTGCAATCTAAACCAACAATATGTATATCAAGTGTATGCAATATTATATAAAATATACGTAATGCATTTCATTCATAACATAAGTATATAGAAATATTACACTAGGAATTCCCTCAAGGACTACATGTGCAATGTATAGCTGAAGTCTCATAGACTTACCTACAGAAGTATACCAATCCAGTCAACCTATTTATTATGCATTTTTTACTTTCATTCAGTCATTTTACTTTCGGGTAGAATCTCCATAATCGATAATAGACCATGTGAGCTAAACATTGATTCCGCTGTCAAAGCTTCACAACCGAACGAAGAGCATCTTACTTGCCAAGGTATGACATAAACATCACAATAGTGTCAACTTGGATCCACTAGCTAGGTTTCACATGAGGCACGTAGCTAAAGAACTTTGATTTTTGCTAGAAATCCACTTTATGCATATGATCATTTTAGTTTCCACCTCATGACACTTTAGGTGAACATACCTTCCTCATTGGAAGGGACACCTCTCACTATCTAGTTAAGTCGGTGCTAAGCTAGATATTACCTTTTTGTAGTTATTTAGAATCTTCCTTAACATTAGATTCTATAAATCTATATTAGGAGACTAATCCCTTATATAGAATCTTAGGTTCTAAGATATGAACTTCCTTTCATCAAAACCCAATAAATAAGTGAGAACATTACATCATAATCAACATTCATAAGATGCACAACAGAACTCCTTTCAATCCTCCATAACCTAACATTATCATAATCTCACATTCACCCTAATCATATCCTAATCATATATGCATACAATCATCATTTACAATTCAACTGCATAACAACATCAATATAGGACAACATCAACATAATAAAGTAGCCATAATCTTAGAAGTCTTACCTATGGATTCCAAGAACTTCATCAAGGATCTCACACTCAATTCCATAATACTTATCCCTTAACTAAAAAATTATCATCAAATAATGGAAATTAACAAGAACATGTTCAATTCCAACCTCCCTCAATCATAATTAACATAATTTATAAAGTAGGGTTAGGGGAAATGGGTGTACATGAATCTTTATAGATATTTAGGAAAATAATTTAAGGGATACTTCAATACACATAAAATCATTAGTAAATCATCAACAATAATCTAATTTAAACCATACAATTCAACAATGAAAGTAAACCCATGAAATTGGATGAAAACATGGAAATTGAAGATCTTTGAAAACCATGTTTTTAGAGCCTCTTGGGGAAAAGTCCCAAGAGTTAATAATCTTCATATCTTGATAGTTATTGCAAAATGATGGAGTAAACCTTGAGTATTGATGGCCTAGTATGATCTTGTTCTTCCCCTTCGATGGTCTCTAAGAGTAGTGAGAGAAACTAAAGAGATGTGAGAGTTAATTGGGTTACGGGAATTATGAGGTGTTAGGTTAGTCTCAATTAAGTAACTAAAAAAGTAACTAACCATTTATTAATTAAAAAACTAATTATCTAATCACCCTTAACATTACCAAAATTCGGTAGTCAACATAAGGTCCAATCGACGAGTCCACATCGACGGACCGTAGTCCAAACCATGGACCGCCCTGGTTATCCGTGGTTTGCTTCAGAGACTTGTTCTTGGGGAATTTTTGTTAGGTTTCTATGTGTTGATTAATAAGACCCAATGACGGAGCTTTATTCAAACTACAACTCGTCGTTTGTCCTCGTGGTTGCACGATGTAATTTGACAACTTTTGAGGTTAAATGTTTGGTCCTTCTCAAGGATACTTAGGTTGGTCCTTGGGGAGTCGTACACGAACGTTTGGACACTAAATACACCCTAAGGTATATTTCATAACTTTCACTAATTCTGACTTTTATATAACACTGAAAACGCCTTTAAATACATGAAGGCACACAAGTTCACTTTCACTAGGCTCCGGACGTCGTAGTCGTTTCTTGACGTTTTGATTCTAAAACTTCATATGCAAGTTCATTACCTTTTTTATAATTAGAAATGTTGTTTTAAGTCATAGTTCATCAAGTTAGGCTCTAAACTAGGTCATTGAACTTCTGAAGTGTATAAATATCCCCCCCCCCGGGGGAACATTCGTCCTCGAATGACACTTTAACATCTTTATTGGAATTATGACTCAAGATTAGCAGAAAAACCAACACATCATACATAATAATGACTCAAAAATCAAAGGAGGAAACATTCAGTGCATTCTCAACACAACAGAACATCGTAAAAAGGTAAGAACTTCATGATCAATCAAAATGCACATATTTCATGATTTCATATTATGTAAGGAGAAATGTCCTTCTCCTATTCATATATTTCAATAATTTCAACAAGAAGAACTACGTGATTTCATAAATTCACACTTGACCAATTTCACAAGAAATAACACATAACTCAATATACCAAAACATGTAATCAAGTTTCCTTTAAAGTATGAAGACACATAATAAGGCACATATGAAACATGGATTTTTCACGAGAATGTGCACTTTGAAGGAAAATCATAGAAGTTCAAATACACTCAAGAACCTTTATAAACAAAAACTAGTAAAAAGGTACTAACCTCAACCTTGACTAGAAGAGCAAGGAAAAAGATACGGGTATCGAACATCATATCGGCCTCGACCTCCTAAGTAGCATTCTTCATAAGTTGATTCTTCCAAAGAAACTTTACAGAAGCTACTTTTATGTTCCTCATCTCCTTACTTGTGGGTCTAGAATCTCAATCGGGACCTCCTTATAAGAAAGGTTAGCATTAACTTTTAATCCTTCTAGAGGAAGGATAGAAACCAGATCACTTATACACTTTTTGAGCATGGATACATGAAAGACTGGATGGACCGAAGCAAACTCAACATGGATTTTCAACTCATAGGTAACACTTCTAATGTGTTTCACAACCTCATATTGTCCCACATATAGGGTAATAACCTTTCCTTTCTTCTCAAACCTCATCACCCCTTTCATGGGTGATACTTTCAAGGAAACCACATCACCTACCATAAACTCAAGGTCCTTTTTCTTATTGTTGGGATACGATTTTTGTCGACTTTGGGATGTCTTTAAACGATCCCTTATAAGTTGGACTTTCTCTATGGCCTCGTAGATTTCTTCGGGACCTAATAGAGCTAACTCCACCTACCTCAAACCACCAAAATAAATATCTACATCTCCTCCTATAAAGGGCTTCAAAGGGTGCCATGTCAATACTTGAATAATAGCTATTATTGTAGAAGAATTTGATCAATAGTAGATGGTCGTCCCAATTACCTTGAAGTCTATAACACATGCTCTCAACATGTCCTTCAACGTTTGAATGGTTTATTCCACCAAACCATCCGTTTGTCGATGAAATGCGGTAGTAATTTTTACCTTGTTTCTTAATCCACTTTGGATTGTTTGCCCAAACCTAGAAGTGAATTGAGGATCCGTATCCGAGATTATAGTCAAGGGAACCCCATGTTGAACTGACAATTTCATCATGATACAATTTAGTATAATCCTCCACCGTATAAGTAGTTTTGACGGGTCTAATATACGAAGATTTTGTCAATCTATCCACAATAACCCATATTGAGTTACTTTTAATCAGGGTTCGAGGAAACCCAACTACAAAATTCATATTGACATGTTCCCACTTCCAAGTAGGAATATCCATTGGTTGAGTTAACCCTCCCGGTCTTAGATGTTCACCCTTGACTTGTTGACAATTAGGACATTCTGAAACAAACTCCGGTATATCCATCTTCAAACTGTTCCGCCAATAGACCTCTTGTAGATCGCGATATATTTTGGTGGAACCTAGATGAATATAATATTGAGAACCATGAGCTTCTTCCAAAATTAGTCTTCTCAAGTCATTGACATCCAGTAAACACAACCTACCTTGGTACCTAAATAAAACACACACACCCTTAGAGAATGACTCATAAAGCTTTCTAAGTATCGGTTCCTTCAAGTCAATCAATATAGGATCAATATAATTCTTAGACTTCACCTCAACCACTAAAGACGATTCAAAGTTATGACGAACCATGAAGACCTATTTTGGAGAATCTTCTAACCGAACACCCTACAATGCCAATCTATGGACATCTTTAACTATATCTTTCATACCCTCTTCAACATGACCCACACTACCCATAGTGATTCGACTCAAAGCCTCCTCAAAATCAATTGCTTTTTCAACATCATAGCCAGAGATTCAACTCTTTTTGAGTGAACAAATATTTGAGACTCTTATGGTCGGTGAATACGTCTACATGCACCATATTGATAATGTCTACATATTTTGAAAGCAAACACTACGGCCGCTAATTCAAGATCATAAGTTTGATAGTTCTTCTCATAAACATTGAGTTGTCTAGAGTCACACGCTATCACCTTACAATGTTGAATGAGGAAACAACCCAAACCTATTCCAGAAGCATCATAATACATAATAAACCCTTCGGTACCCACCGGTAAGGTCAACATCAAAGCAGAGGTAAGCTTATCTTTCAACACTTGAAAGACTCTTTCACAAGATTTAGACCATCCAAACTTAACTTTATTCTGAGTAAGTTTTGTCAAAGAAGAAGCAAAAAATGCAAACCTTTCAACAAACCTTATATTGTACCCGGTTAGAACAAAGAAACTTCATATGTAGGTGGGAGATAGTGGTCTAGGCAAATATTTGATTGCTTCCAGCTTCTTCGGATCGACCTTTATACCCTCACTTGAGACAACATGGACAAAAAATTCAACCAATCTCAACCAAAGATCACACTTACTTAATTTAGCAAAAAATGGATGTTCCTTGAGCACTTGCAATACTAGTCTCAAATGAAACCAATGTTCATCCTCACTCTTGTAATATATCAAGATATAATCAATGAATACAATTACAAAATAATAAAGATAATTCTAGAACACTCTATTCATAAGGTCCATAAAATCCGTCGGGGTATTAGTTAACCCAAAAGACATAAGTAGGAACTCATAGTGACCATACCTTATTCGGAAAGTTGTTTTAGGAATGTCAACACCTCTCACCCTAAGTTGATGATACCCCAAGCTCAAGTCAATTTTTGAAAAGTAACTCGCACCTTGAAGTTGATCAATTAAATCATCAATTTTATGAATAGGATACTTATTATCTATAGTGACCTTCTTCAATTGTCTGTAGTCGATTCACATTCTAAGAGACACATCTTTCTTTTTCACAAATAACACCGAAGCGCCCCATGGAGATATGCTTGGTTGTATAAAATCCTTTTCAAGATAATCCTTGAGTTGAGCCTCAACTATTTCAACCCGGACAGAGCCATCCAATAAGGAGGAGTTGAAATCAGTTGAGTATCCAGCAACAATTCTTTACTTAAATCTATTTTCCCATTTGGGAGGAATTTCATGTAAGTAATCGGGAAAGTCTTTCAGAAAATACTTCATTACGGGGACAGACTCTAAAGAGGAGACTCGAAGTCTAGGTCACCGAACCTGACAACATGATAGAGACATCCGTCGGAAATCATCTTACAATCTTTTAGACACAAATGATTTGACCTCTAGGGATTAAGTCCCCCCCCCCCTCCAAAATGGGTTCATTAGGAAATTGGAACTAAACTACCCTTGTTCTACAATCAATTCAAGAAAAACTAGCATACAACCAATCCATTCCCAAAATAACATCAATGTCAAACATGTCAAGTTTGAACAAATTCACCAAGATAACTCTATTGGACAATGATATTTGACAATTCTTATAGACGCTTTTAGAAACCACGGAGTCACCTACCAGGGTAGAAACCGAAAAAGGTTCAACTCAGACATCGGGAAGGACATCAACTTCATAGCCATCAAAGGTGTTAGAAATATAAAGTGGCACCGAGATAAATCAATGCATACAGATTAACCAAAAATACATGCAACATATCGGTAACAACATTGGGAGAACCCTTTTGATCACCCCTACACTTGAGAGCATAGAAGCGGTTTCTCTTAAGAGCATTGGAACATGGACCTATTGTGTATGCTTGATTACTCTCCCTACCTTGAATATTGGTCATAGACCAATCTCTAACCATATAATAATTCTTTCAACAATTAAAACAAGTATCCTTACCCATCAAAGATTTACCCCCATGATTCTTGCCACATTTGGCACAAGTAGTTTTATCACTTGGTGATCCACCACCTTTTCTTCGTTGAGGCTCAGGGTAGGCACCCTATTCTTAATTGGCTTGTCTTGGATATAAAACCTAACATTGGAAGTAACTCCATCATGGTTCATTGCCTTATTGGCCTCCCTATTCTTTCTCTTAAGCCTACTGTCCTTAACGTGTTGAGCATGCACCATCAACCGAGAAATGTCCATGTTTTCATGAAGCATCTCAACACGACATCTTCCACTAGATCATCGGACACTCCCTAATAAAATGGTTCATTTCATCCCTCGAATTTTGCACCAAAGAAGAGGAATACTAAGACAACTTAGTGAATTTCAAGGAGTACTCTTGAACACTCGTACCTTCTTGACGGAGGTTGATGAACTGTGTCAACTTTTCCTCTCTCTTCTCCCCTGGGAAGAACCTATCAACAAAGGCCCTCCTAAAGATTTTTCAACTCACGGGACCCTCTCTCAAAGCCTTATTGTCCTTTCATTGAGTATATCATGTTTTAGCCACATCCCTGAGATGATAAGCAGCTAGATCAGCCTTCTATTTGAACTCACCCCCATAGCATACAAGATCTTATAAACCTTACCAAGAAAGTATTGGGGGTATTCATCAACCTTAGACCCAAAGAATATGGAATGATTCATCCTTGTGAAGTCCCTCAAGCGATAAGCCATGGTACTAGCATTTTATTTCACACGAGTGCAACTTCCATGTTTGATTGATCCATCATAGCTTGAACTTGAGTAGTTGCTGACTAGGCTTGAGTAGTCATTACTTGATAAAAACATAGAAAATCCGACCATATATATCTATCTTTCATAGACAGAGGATTGATCGAAGCTTGGTCACCTAGAGGAATTTGTTCTTGAGGAGCAGCTTGATTGATTTGTGGAGTATCATGGTTTTCTTGGGAAAGAGCTCTCACATTAGCAATCTCTTCTTCAACTCTTCTTGTGATTTCCCTTCTAGTAGTCATAAATATAACCACAATAACAAGATTAAATAAAAAGGATACATAGATTTAAGACTCTTGAGGCATAACGTGGAATACCAAGAAAGTGAATTTCTTAAGCATCACATAGCCTCTCATTCATAGGTGTGGCGTGCTTAACAATTATGAAAAATACTCTACATACACATGGTTTAGTGAGACATCAATCCTAAGATTATTCAACCTCATGCTCTGATAGTAAGTTTTTTAAGATCGGGAAGAATCCCGTAGTCATAACTGGCATTTTCGTCCTCTTTACAGGTCTAAAACAACCCCTTAGCACACATCTGCATTTTATAGGTAGAAAAATACGAAAGAATTAAACATATTGCATATGAAGTATACATAGACTTCTCGTTTATCAATATATATGAAAATTACATACACTTATTATTTATAAACATGGTCTATTATTGTCTCACACATAACCATCAATTATAAAAGTACAATATTTGGGACTTAGCCCTTAAACTGTTACCATATGTCTCATATAGACGTACAACAAATTTTCATAATATTAGAAATGGACATTTTCTTAGACATAGTCAATATCTTGTACTAGAGTAATGGGTTTGATCCTCGGGCTTGAGGACTCACTAACTTGGCTATCTCATCCAAGCTTCTTGAAAGTTGCCTTGAATTTCTTCAATGGCTCGAACCTACATGTTTTTAGAAATCGAAAGAATATGGGTTAGCTTAACCACATGTACCAAGTATGAACACATATGCAATTAAAATATTTAGAAACATGCTAAAAAGGACTTTTTCTTCAAAACATGCTAAGTCGCTTTGAAAAACCTTTATTCACATTCCAAACATACATATAAGTCCAACAACACATTATAATGAAGTCATAATCATCAATTCATGCTTAGAAAATATTCCATCACATATTACAATATCTTACTCACAATCCCAATCCACGCTAACTACTGCAATGCCTACGTAAAGCCCCATTACTGCACATAGACTTAGTCTACTAACAAAGAAATCATAAGCATTATCTTTACATCATAATTTCACGTCAAGTACCTACGATATCATATATAGCAACCTAAACCAACAAAATGTATATCAAATGTAGGCAATATTATATGAAACCAACATTATATAGAATAATCACTATGCATTTCAATTATGACATAAATATATAGAAATATTACCCTCTGAATTCCCTCAAGGTCTACATGTTTAATATATATGAAAAGTGTAATACCCTTACCTACACTAGTATACTTATCAAGTCAACCTAGTTATTATGCATCTTTTACTTTCATTCATTCATTTTACTTTCGGGAACTTCATCATAACCAACAATAGACCATGTGAGATTAACATGATTCGGTGTTAAACCCTCACACCGAAAGGAGGGCATCTTACTTTCCAATGTATCACATAAACATCACAACATTGTCTAGGTGGATCCACTAGCTAGGTTTTATACGGGGCACATAGTTAAGCAACTATGAGGTTGTTGCCAGAAATTCTCTTTATGCGTATGAGAATTGTAGTTTCCACCTCATGAGACTTTAGGTGAACCTACCTTTCTCATTGGAAGGGACACCTCTCACTATTGAGTTGAGTCGGTGCTAAGCTAGACATTCCCTTTTTGAAGTTATTTAGAATCTTCCTTAACATTATATTATATCAATCTATATTAGGAGACTAACCCCTTGTATAACATGATCATAGCTTTTAGGTTCTCAGATTTGAACTTTCTTTCATCTAAACACAATTAAGAAGTGAGAACATTACGTCGTAACAACATTAACAGGATGCACAAGAAAACTCCTTTTAGTCCTCCATAACCTAACCTTATCATAATATCACATTCATGATAATCATACCCTAAAAATATATGCAAAGAATCAGCATTTACACTTCAATTGAATAACAACATAAATTATAGGCCAACATCAACATAATAGAGTAGCCATAATATTAGAAGTCTTAGCTATGGCTTCCCAGCACTTCATCGAGGATGTCACCCTAAATTCCATCATATTTATCCCTTAACTCAAACATTATCATCACATAATGGTAAATTAACAAGAACACATTCATTTCCAATCTCCCTCAATCATAATTAACAAAATTTGTAAAGTAGGATTAGGGGAAGATAGGCGTTCATGAATCTTTATAGAGATTTAGGGCAAAGATTTTAGGGATACTTCAGTACACACATATTCATATGTAAAAATAATCAAAATCATCGAATTTAAACAATACAATTCAACATTGAAAGTAAATCCACGAAATTGGATGAAAGCATGAAAATTTAAGATCTTTGAAAACCAACTTTGAAGATCCTCTTGGGGAAAAATAACAAGAGTGAATATCGTCCATACCTTGACAGTTTCTGAAGAATGACGGAGTAAAACTTGAGACTTTAAGCCCTAGGATGATCTTGTATAGTCCTAAAGTAAGTAATTAAAATTGTCCTAAAAAATTATTAAGTAACTAACTAATTATGAGGTGTTAGGTTAGTTTAATAACTTAGGGGGCTTATATAGTCATAAACTAAAAAGTTCAAACCGTCCCAAGTAATTTATTAGTTAAATAACAAATTATCTACTCACTCCTAATTTAACCAAAATTTGGCAGTAAAAACAAGGTCCAATCGACGAGTCCACTCGATGGACCATAGTCCAAACCACGGACCATCTTGTTCATCCGTGGTTTAGTTCAGAATTTTGTTCATGGAGCGTTTTGGTGAGGTTTCTAAGTGCTGACCAACGATACCCAACAGTGGAGCATCGTTCAAATGATGGCTCATCGTGGTCCCTCTTTGTTGCACACTGTAATTTAACAGCTTTTGAGATTAAATGGTGGGTACTCCTTAAGGACCATAGGGTGGTCCTTGGGGAGTCTTACCTAGAAATGTTAACCCTAAACACACTCCAAGGTATATTCTAAACCTTTTCACCAATTTTAACTTTTATACGACTCGTAATACCCCTTGAAACACATGAAAGCACACTAGTTCAATTTCACTAGTCTTCGGACGTCGTGGTCGTTTCTTGACCTTTTGATTTTATTAATTCCTAATTAAGTTCATTAACTTGTTTAAAGATTAGAATCATTTATTTAAGTCATAGTTAATCAAGTGAGTCTCTATACTAGGTCATTGAACTTCCGAGATGTAACAAGCGGGAAATTCAAATAAAATGAGAAAGAATTTAAATCAAAAGGGTCAATGCGGGGGTCAGTCAATTTACTAAATAATTGAAAAGTTTTTTCCATTTAATTTAATTTAATTAATTACTTAAATAAATAACTAAATAATTAAAACAAAACTTTGTCCAAAAATTCATCTCTCGATCGATCATTATCCAAAGACAAAGACAAAGCGGAAATCGAGCCAAGCGGTGACGACGGAGCGAGGGGGTCCTTATTTCCAACCCTCTTAACAATTAATAAAAGTTTTTATCTATTTAAAATCTTCTAATTTTCTTTCGTTTGACCGATGAGGGAGAAATGACTTTTTTCAAAAGTATAAGAAGACTTTCAAGTTACCAAGTTTTCCAAGTTCCCAACTTTCCTAGTTCATCTCTTCATATTCCCTTCATTTGACATTTACTCTTTCGATATACTCAACAATCCCTTACATGAATGGGGAATGATTATGATATAAGGAATTCACGGACGAGTGTGTACTTTACAAAGAATGATAAATTTTATCTTGATAAGTAGGTTTCCCCTTCGATTTTCCGTACTGAACATATGTTGGGTATACTCAGTCAATCGGTAAATACAATATCTTTGAAATGTCGATATTTGGTGTATACCTAGACAATCATATGTCACACAATTAACCCTTTATCATTTATGGTTCTTACGGTTGTATTTGTTTTGGCCAGAGCACTTCCTGATATCATGAGTGTGTATAGAACAGACTCTTGACATAAAATTCTAGTTGAAGCGAATTAACTTGACATTAACATAGGTGATTTTTAACTATGTCATCGCGTGATTCATTATTTGGTCAAAATCTGTCAAACTTCTCAAATCATTGAAATCATTAAGCTTTATTAATTCATTTCATGTCTTAATGTCTTAACCTTGTTCCTAAATATTGTCGTCATCAATCATAATGAGAATAGATCGAGTTGGTTGAGAATGTTGAACCGTCAAACACAAATTTGTTTTTATCCTTGAATCTAGCTCACGGGATCTCCTATCTACTAGATGGAGTTACAACCATGCTGACTTGTCCTGAGCCACAAAATCCATTTGTTTCGATGATCTTTCAACTACCACTCTCACTAGGAATTTTTTTAGTGGATTTGACACATTATCACTGGACTTCACATACTCAATTGTTATAATTTCACAAGAGAGAAGTTGTCTTACAATGTTATGTCTCCTTCGTACATAATGAGATTTTACGTTGTACATGGCGTTCCCTGCCCTACCTATTCGTGATTGATTATCACAATGTGTGCATATAGGTAGCACAGGCTTGGGACAAAATGGAATACACTCTAACAAATTTAGGAGCCATTTAGCTTCTTCACTGCCTTAACTAAGGCAATGAATTCAGATTCCATTGTAGAACGAACGATACATGTCTATTTGGATGATTTCAAAGAGAATACCCATCCACCAGTGTACACACATAACCACTTGTGAGTTTTACTTCGTTGGACCCGATGATCCACTTCGCATCACTATATCCTTCAATCACGACAGGATATTTATTATAATGCAAAGCATAGTGTTGTGCATGTATTCCAACACACATTTCATTTCCATCAAGTTATTTTGAATTGGATTACTAGTGAATCGAATTTGTTTTTTAATGTTGTATATTAAAATTCACAACACTCTGGCATATTCCAACTGAGAGTCACTTTCACGTTCATTCTTTTGAAATGTACAACTCAAAACAATTAGATTTTTGACAACATTGAAATTCAAATACTTGAACTTATCCATTACTCTTTCAATATAATGAGATTGAGACAATACTAGTCCTTGAGGAGTTTTGAGAATCCTGATTTCTAAGATCAAAACACCAAGTTCTAACTCCTTCATATTGAATTTCCTGGACAGCATGCGTTTAGTAGCATTTATATCGTCAATATATGTACTCATTATAAGCAAGTCATCAACATATACATAAACAATGACTTCATGATTCAGAATGTTCTTAATGAAACACACTTATCAAATTCATTAATCCTGAATTTATTTGTCAACATTGTTTGGTCAAAATTAGCATGGCATTGTTTTAGTTCTTTCTTGATCCCATAAAGAGACTTCACAAGCTTGCACACTTTTTATTGTTCACCAAGAACTAAAAATTCTTCAGGTTGTTCCATTCAAATTTCTTTCGGCAACTCTCTATTTAAGAAGATTTTCTTATATTCATTTGGTGGATTTTAGGATCATGCACTGTCACTATTGCTATCAACATCCTAAATGATATTATCCTTGTTAGTGGAGAGTATGTATCAAAGTAATTAAGCCCTTCCTTTTTTTATATTCTTTGACTACAAGTCTAACCTTATTTTTGTAAATAGTCCCATCGTCTTTCATTTTCCTTTCAAAGATCCACTTTGATCCTAAAGGTTGATTTCATGAAGTAAGAACAACTAATTCCC
>JAKWIY010000108.1:0-45395 GCA_027704805.1 Solanum corneliomulleri | reverse complement strand
GGCGTACCAGAATTTGTTTGCAACAAATTTTAAACAAATGGAAAATAAATAAACCATACAAATAAAATATGAAGAAACCTGATTTTATTCATCAAGATGTGAGTACAAATTTGTTCCTCCCTTGATTCTACTCTTTAAGATTATTTATCGATGATTCGAGGGTCGTTAGTGGCGTATTTCTCGAATTAGGATGATTTAGATTTGACCTCTCTATATGAATAAATCATCAATTTGTGGAGTATTCGAGATCTTGATCTCTGAATGGAATTTCCGAGATGCCTTTTAAGGGAATTTAGTACCCTTTATATATGCATAAACTAGGATTTAGGGGAATCTAATCTGAATTGAACACAATTTATAGAGTCCCAACTCAAATTGAACGCATCTTATAGAGTCTACAAAATTTCAATATCTACAACGATCCAAAAATATTCCATATACAACACAACTACAACTTGAAAAATCAAAAAATACAATTGAAAAAGATCTCGATATCAAGTCCAATTTCTAAAACAATATCAATACGTAGAAATCACCCCAACCATCTATATTTTCAATGAGAATAAGGATATTTGGGTCATTTTTTATAAATCCACTATAAAGGGTAATTGGAGAATATGCCTAAGATAAATTCTAACCAATGATTTTAAAGAATTTGGGTAGTAGTAGGGTGTGCATTGGTCGGTTCGTTACATTTTTGTATATTAGTAGTTTGATTTATTAGTTTTTTATTTTTAAATATTTTAAACCAATATAATATATTTTATCGATTTTAGTTCTTAACTGTTCGATTTTCAATTTAACCAATAAGAAAATATGTATAAAACAAATATATGACTTCTCTAATAAATTTGACGCTACAACAAGGTAATATAACTTTACAAATGCTCATAATGTAGAAACAATAATAAAAAATATGAAAAGAATTATACAAGAGAAGAACTAAGAGAAATAGGGTTTATAATTTTGATTTTGACGTTTCGCTTAATGAAAAGTTGTGAACTCAAATTCATTGTGAAGTGTGAATTGAAGGCTAAAAGAAAAAGACAGTAACTAGTAACACATTGTAATTAATATATAAGTTTTATGTAAAAAAGTATTAAATTATTAGTTTTTACGGATTATCAGTTTATCCATTAACACAATATTAAAAACCAAATCGTACCGATAACCCGATAATATTTTTAATAAAATCATTAAAAAATATTTGACCCAATAACCTAATAATAATAAATCAATAATATTTGTTTAATTCGATTTACCGATCGGTTCGCTTTTTGCACAGACAATATTTAGGATCTTTTCAATGTGAGAGATTCAAAAGACAGCCTATCCGACTGTAATGGGCTTTTGTCCACTCTTTTGGGGCCCATCAAAATATTAGACTTAAATGAATATGGACAGCAACTTCATTCTTTAGATATTTTTACATAGGAATATTAGCATTTTTAGTCCCTCAACTGTTAATAAATTTAGATAATGGCCGGTCTTTTGTGATTTACGATTAAACATGCTTAATCTTCAATCAATTAATGTATGCATTTTGATTTCCTTGACTCCGAATCTTCACAAATTAATGTATTATTAAGTATTGAACTATTCGATTATCGATATATTATGTTGAATTTGTAGTTCTACTTTACATTTAAGGTACTATTGTTCTAAAAAGTGGTCTTAAATTTTGTATTAAGGGACAAAAACACACATTTCAATCAATAAGAGGCTAAGTATTTTAAGTCACATATTACAAGGACTAAAACTATCAATAAAATGACGTACCAAAATCCAAAAGTATAATGTATATATAATGTATATAAAGTGATGAATAGAAAAGGACAAAGAAGGACTTAAAAGATGGTAAACAAAGCCCACACCATGTATGGGCCAACATAATGGACTCTCTTTTAGTGTCAGTTAGCTATTGAAAATTACATTACATAACATAGACATAAAAGAAACATTGCCAAATTTGAAATTTTGGTAAAGGTTTTGTCTACTTCTTCATTTAATGATTTTGTGTCCCATTTGACTTAATATTGATGATAGAAACTGAACTGTACTGAGCAATGCCAATCAGCCCAATTTGAAGCAAGCTCAACTTGACATGAATGGTCCAAGTTGATGAAAGGTAACTCTTGTTTCTTTTCGTAGTTTGAGTTACGGGCGTACAAAATCGAATAGAAAACAGAATCAAACAGCAAATCGAGTCAACTTGAAAAAAAATCTGACTAGTGATTTGGTCTGACATGATTTGGTATTGAAAGAAAAATCTCCGACTATATTTGGGTTGGTTTGGTTTTAACTAAAAAAAAAAAAACCCCACATTATATATGTTATTTCAAAATTTATTTTATACATTAAAATATTTATTTTGATATAATTTTAAAATACTTCTTATACTATTCCATAGTTTTATCTTTTAATATATTATTTCAAGTTTAAAACTTAGAATTCGGAATGGTCCAATAAAGATTATAGTTCATAGATGTTGATATTATAATAAAACTTACATCAAAATCAAATTAATATTAATGCAAAAAAAAAAAATCAATTCAACACTAAGAATGACGATAATATTGAACATTTGTTCTTTAGTTTTACATTTGTTTAGATAATTAAATACATAATCTAATTTTAATTTTTCTTATTTAGTAATATAACTAATACTTATTAAACTCATTTTAGCACGATTTAGTACTTTTAAGTTATGATCATTTTCATAATGACTTTACAATATTTATTTTATATGATGATTTCATAATTATTTTTAATTGAATATTTTTGTGTTATCAATACTCATCTCATATTTTGTGTTATTTTTTTTAAGAAACACCTTAGATGATTATATTTTGGTTGGACTAAAGAAATATTTGAAGCACAAGTTAATTATATCTTTATATGCAAACTTTACCGAAAAAAATCAAAAATATGAAGAAAAAAATCGAGGTTTATTATTTGGTTTGATTTATAAATTTAAAAATTCGACACAATGATTTGATTTGATATTTGAAAAATTCGAACCAACCCGAGGTTGAAAAATCCGCAAAAATTCGAATTTTATTAGTTTGATTTGGTTTATAAATATAAATTTTTATATAAAGGTTTGATTTAATATTTGAAAAATTCGTGCCAATCCGGTCATGTACACCCCTAGTTTGAGTTATTTGGTATTTGAAATATACTGATTCAATAAACTTGCGTGTCATAGAAGCTCTCCTCAATTTTTTATTATATTTTCATCTTTCAAACTCGAAATATCTAGTAAAGTAGTGATATTTAACTAACCATGTTTCTTGGAAATGATTAGGACATTTAGAATAACTTATAATTATCATGACAATTGCGTCTTTTGGTGTTTTTTTCCTTTTCAGTAGTTTCTAGGAAAAAGTATACAAACAGCCTCATAAACGCACATTATTATTTAAAATCATGAGATAAAATCAATACTTGATTCTATTTACTCATTTTCTTGTCCATATTCACTCGTAGGGGTGGCAAATGGGTGGTTTGGATCGAATTTGGATGGATTGAGTTAAAATGGACAGGATCGCAATCCATCCATATAAATAGGAAAAACTACTAAACTACACTACATATGTTTACATATTATCATTTAATCCCTACTCTTATAAAAATTCAAAAATTCCTACTTTACCCTAATTCCTCTATTCAAGATACTTAATTATGAAAGAAATCAAACCCACCTTTTTGATCTCCAAAATCTCGCCTCTAATTTTTTCCACTACCAAATTAGTAACTGGATTCAAAGGAATTTGATTTTTAAACTATTCAACGATCCAAATTTCAAAATAGGTATTGTCTTCTTCTTCATTTTTCTTTCAAAATTAATTTTGTATTTCAATTGATTTTGTACCAGTTGTCAAAATGGATCATCTAGCTTTTAATATTGGGATTTTCCAAACAATAACACCTTACAATGATCAAATTTTTGAGTCATATTACACCAACTTACCAGAACAGAGGTCTAAAAGTTTGCATACACCGGCATTAATAGCAAATCGAACTTCTATGAAGAGAAAATCAAAAACGAAAGTGGGGGCATCATCTAAAGCAAAGGATGTAAAAACTAAAAAGAAAAGGGATAGAAAGGCTGCCCCCGTTATATCCAGATTTGCATTGCCAGCGACATATATTTTACTATTTTTTTTTATTTTTCTGTAATTTTATGTATTCACATGTTACTATTGGATCCACAACATTCATCTGAAGTGGAATTTGTTCAAGATATTATGCAACAAGAAAGCGACAGAATGTAACTATTGAGTTAATTTTTCTATACATACACATTTGATATTTTTTATAATGTATCTTCTTGTTTTTGTAGTGACACCGAATGTTTTTTGTTCTTTTTGTTGAATTTCTGATTGTAACCCACTTTGATCTCTTAAATCCAAAATATATTAAATCAAAGCTAAGTTCGTAATACCTCAATCCCTATTATCCCACCTTAACCCTACCCAGGGGCGGATCTATGTGGCCACGTGGGGGTGCCACGACACGTAGTGATCTCAGAAAACACATTGTATATATGCATTAATTGTATATATATTTATTTTGCCACCCAATAATTGTGTTGCGAAATAGCTCAGCTGGCAAAGGAGTGGATCTCCCACTTAGGTTATGCAGGTTCAAACAGTCATACTTCTTCTTTTTTTTTCCTTTTTTTTTCTTTTCTTTTTCTCTATTCATTCTTATTTATTTATGACTATTCTTTATTAATTCAAATTAACCTCTTTTTTTTTGATTTTTTTTTTTTACATTTGTTATTTATTTATTACTATTTTTTATTAATTCAAATTGACCACTTTTCATAATTAATTTTGAGCTTTTTTTAATTTTTCTCTTACCCTAATTATTAATCTCTTGATATGAGTGTAACGCGTTTATTTTTTATCAATTAGTGAGTACTGAATTATGAGCATCAAATAAATATTATGAAGAATATATTTAAATAGTAGTTCTAAAAAAACATAAGTTTCAAAAATGACTTTTTTTTAATTTAAAGATTCTTGCAATTTTATCAACGTTTTTGATATGTAAAATGACTAGGCTGAAACTACATTTTTTATTCTTTTGCAACTATATATTTCCAAAAACACATAAAGTCAATAGAATATGAATATATTATGTTAATACTATTAGATGATTTATACAAGCTCAAATTTTAATGTGAATTTTTTTGTTCTTAAAAGTTTCAACGAAGAAGACATCAAATTCCAAAAAGGAAATAAAATTGAATTGTTTAGTTGTATCTAATCACATAATATCTAACAAAAAATATTACTACATGCATACTTGATCGATTTATTTATAAAAATAAATAAAATTAATAACCTAAGTTATAACCCAAAATTAAAGAAACTGATCATTTCATCTTACTTGAACGTTATGACACCCCGACCTCCAAATCCTAGATTTGTCTCTGATTCTACCATCCAAACCCTGTACCCCCACCCCCTCCTAGCATCACCACCTCCCCGTGCCAAAAAAATTGAAAAGTCTTTTTTTTTTTACCAAATAAAAAGAAGATTGGCAGTCCTTAACGCCAATCCCAAAAAGATTAATTTTAAAAAGAATTTTTTTTTCACTTTTTGAGAAAAAAATGAGAACTCCTACCCCAACCGACCACCTCCCCCCCTCCCACACCTTCCACCCAACCTACCCCTTATTTATTTATTTTTGTATTTTTAAAAATATATTTTTTTTCAAAAAAAAAATTCACCCCGTCCGCCACTGCCATCCCTATCCCCATCCTCCATCCAACCTACCCCTTATTTGCTTTAATTATTTTGTTTTTCAAATAAAAGAAATATTTGTCAAAAAAAATAAAAATTCCAACTCTACCCCACGCCCCTCTCCTCCCCACCTCACACACCCTCCAAATTTTTTTAAAAAAATTAAATTAATATTTTTGAAAATTTAAAATTAATATTAGAATTTTAATTTTTTTTAGCAAAGTTTAGAATTTTGAGTAGAAGTGGAAAGTGAGTGATGTATTATGGGTCTATATGAATATTCATATTTTATCCATTTGATAATATTTGTAGAAAATCTTGAAATATCTTCAAGCACATATTACTGAATAAAAAATATGAGTGATCAATAAACTCATTTCATTAATATGAGCTGACATTGTCATCCCTACTCACTCGGTCCAAACTAATTACATGTCTTTCTGTTCTTTTTTCACAAATCAGTCCACATGACATCAACCATCACATCGACGAATATGAATTAGTCATCTATGATACTCTGATATATAAATATACCACTTTAATCATTCCTTATATGCGCAATCCCGTTACCTAGAATCACAATATCGAATCATCTTAATTACTTTAACCCACATTTTGCTCAACCCATGACATGCTTTACATGAATATGATATTTATATCTTAATATAAAAGTCTAGATTAAATTTCGCTCCATAAGTCACTCTCAAGACTCACTGATGAAATTGAAAAAAAAAACTCAAATTTTATTGAAATCAAGGTACGAATAAACCCCCGATTCATTAAAAATCGATTCTTTCTAAATCCCCCAAAACAATGATTTAAGCTAAAAAAATCCAAAATAAAATAACAAAGAATTACTCAAATAGTGGTTAGAAACTCACCCTTTTTGGATAATAAAGAAATTTCATCAAGAATCGTCTCCCACAAACACTAATTAAAAGTGTAAATTGATAATGGACACGTTGAGAAACTTTCAAACAAATTTATCACTACAAATCAGCATAATATATTTTGCTACCAATTGTGTATACGTTAAAGTGATTGCATAATGGATTATTAATATTTGAAGAAATTAATTGGATCATTTGCTATCCTTATAGAAAAAGAAAAAAGATGAATATTTGATAAGTTTTAAATATCATACTAATTATTCTAGAAATCTTGTGATAACCTTAAGAACTAACTTAAGAAATTTGAAGTTGGTGTTTGAATTTTAAGAGGTAAATTTTTTATTCTTCTTTTAAATATAATTACGAATGATTATTTGGGATAGTTTATTGGATTGTTGCTAGCTTCTGAAATGATTACTGATAATTAGGGTTTTTTAGAAGGGAAAAGAAAGGAAATTATGATAAAAATGAAATTTTTGGGTATTTCTATTTATGGCAGAATCAATATTGAGTCTTGTAAGTTGGAAAAAATAAATAAAATAAAGACTTCACATCAAATGATATTAAGAATCTGGCTAGTTTGAACATAGGTTGAATTATTGGAAAGAATTGTTGGATAAACCTATATGAATTATTATCCTTTGGCGTTATCATAAATATTTCTACTTTGAATTTCTTATGAGCTAGTCATATACTATTTATATTATTTGTGTTACACAAAAATGAATAATTGTACGATAGTCATGTTTAAAGATGCGAGGGCATAGATTTTATATCCATAAATTAAAATAAGAAGTAGCATTTGATGATTGATATCACGTTTGAAAAGTTAAGTACCATATAGAAATGTTACTTATTAGTTCAATGATTTTCATCGTAATTCAATGTCACAGACCTTCTTAGATATTACTTGGTCAAAGAGAGCAATAGAAGGGTATTCATAAATTTTACTTGACATACTCGCGTGACGTGATTCTTTGCAAAGAATTGAGACTAGACCATTATAGTTAGCCTGAAGATTGTGGCAAACACACTCTTAAGGCATCGTTTGCATTTGGAGTTAGCTTAAGTGTCATATACTAGTTTTGGAGACTCTATGCAATAATTTTTTTTCTTAAATAGGGTAATTAAATTTTCGAAGTAATAGGAGTATTATGATAATCTAAATTTTATGTTTACTAGTTTCTACATCTAATATGGTATTGATATAGATTATTATTAAATTCGTGAACTCACACACACACAAAACACAGAGGAACAGAAAAGGAAGAAGAAGAAAGAATTCAGAAAATGTAGAGATAGTTTGTAGAGAGAATCTGGAAGTAATCTGTCTTCCTTTTTCTTATTGATTCTTGTGTTTACATCTATGCTGTATTATCTATATATATAGAATTACAATTGACAACTAACTACAAACTAACTCTTCAACTAACTATAACTAACTCTAACAGAAAAATGGAAAGCATAACAGAAAAATGGAAATTGTGTGACAACCATGTGCTACCATGTGCTTCTAACTAACACATGTGACTCCAACTAATATTTGAACTAACCAACCATAAAACTACACATCATCATATCCAAATTTCAATACACCCCCTCAAACTGAAGGGTGAAAGACATCTAACACACCAAGTTTGGTCATGAGGAGATGATGTTGATTTGCTCCTAGTCCTTTTGTCAAAATATCAGCAGGCTGCATGGTAGTGGACAAATGTTGAATGTCAATGAACCCTGACTTCACCTTTTCTCGAATGAAATGACAATCAATATCGATGTGTTTCGTACGTTCATGAAAAACTGGATTTTCAGCTATTTGAATGGCTGATTTGCTGTCTGTGAACACAGAAATTGGAGTTGCACCTGGAAAATGTAATTCATTAAGTAAGCCTGCTAACCAGATCAGTTCAGCAACAAGAGCTGCCAGACTTCTATACTCAGCTTCAGCTGAACTCCTGCTTACTGTCTGCTGTTTTTTGATTTCCATGAAATGAGAGAATCTCCAAGCTTTACCATGTATCCAGTTATGGATCTTCTTGTGTTTGGACAAGATGCCCAATCTGAGTCACAGTATCCTGTGAGTTTTGTAACCCCAGTACCTCTTTTAAGCATTACTCCAAGTCCTGGGGATCTTTTTATATATCTTACTACCCTTAATGCTGCCTCCCAATGTGAAACCTTAGGGTGTTGCATGAATTGACTCAAAACTTGAACACTAAAACAAATGTCAGGTCTGGTAATTGTCAAATACAGCAACTTACCAATCAATCTTTGGTATGCTGTAACATCTTCTAGCTCTGCATCATCAGATCCACCAATGTGTTGATCAAACTCTACACTAGTCAACTTTTGATTGAATTCTAAAGGAGTGCTTACAGTCTTTGCTCCACTCAATCCAGCCTCTGAGATTAATTGTAAAGCATACTTTCTTTGATTCAATAGCAATCCTTCTTTGGACTTCAAGATTTCAATCCCCAAAAAATATCTGAGGCTTCCCAAGTCCTTCATTTTAAAATTCTTGTGTAATGTGTCTTTGGCTTCTTGAACCATTCTGGAGCTATTTCCAGTTATCAAAAGATCATCAACATATACTAAGATCACAATCATTTCAGTTCCTTCCTTTCTAATAAAAAGAGAGTGATCATGAACACTTTGAGAGTATCCTGCTTCTAACAATGCTTCAGTGAATTTTATGTTCCATTGTCTAGAAGCCTGCTTAAGACCATAAAGTGACTTCCTTAGCTTGCAGACCTTAGATTCCCCCTGTCCTTGGAAGCCTAGAGGAAGTGCCATGTATATGTCTTCAATTAGATCACCTTGTAAGAAAGCATTGTTAACATCCATTTGAGATAAATCCCAACCACCATAAGAAGCTGCCAAGCTAAGAACAGTTCTAATGGTAACCATCTTTGCAACTGGAGAAAAAGTGTCATGATAGTCAAGTCCTTCTCTTTGAGTATATCCTTTAGCAACAAGTCGAGCTTTGTATCTATCTACCTCACCATTAGACTGATACTTTATCTTGTAAACCCATTTTGAACCAATTGCTTTCTCACCTGGAGGTAAGTCTACAACTGTCCAGGTGTTGTTATCTTCTAAAGCCTTAATCTCTTGTTTCATAGCATCAATCCACTTCTCATCTTGTGATGCTTCATGAAAAGATTGAGGTTCTACAGCTGCTGAAAAAGCTTGTAAATAAGACTGATATCCTGATGAGACATTGTCATAACAGACATTATTAGTGATAGAATGAGGACTAGACTTATGAGGCACAACATAATCTTTGATCCACACAGGTGGCTTGCTTGTTCTGGTAGTCCTTCTGGATCCCACCTTACTTGCAGGTTCATTATGAGGACTATGAGAACTTTCCTGCAGACCATCAGTGTTATTGGAACTATCTTCAATATGATCATGACATGAGTCCAAGTTTACATCATTTACATCATTGTTAGCATCATCTATATATCAAGAAAGGGTGCCAGCAAAGGACAAGGACCTGTATCAGCAGATTGTGTGAGTTTAAAAGGAAACAATGTCTCTCTGAATACAACATCCCTGCTAATGAACATAATTTTTGCCTCAAGATCATATAGCTTATATCCCTTCTGTGTGGAAGAAAAGCCCATTAAAACAGCTTTCTTAGCTCTAGCTTCAAACTTTCCACCTCTTGGTAATGTAGTAGCAAAACATAAACATCCAAATACTCTTATATGTTCTAATTTTGGAGCCTTTCCAAACAGCCTTTCATAAGGGGATTGTCCATTCAACACACCAGTAGGTAGCCTATTAATTAAGTAAACTGCAGTTTGTACACATTCACCCCAGAATCTACTAGGAACATGAGACTGCAATTTTAAAGCTCTACTTGTATCAAGTATATGCCTATGTTTCCTTTCAACAATGCCATTTTGTTGTGGAGTATATGCACAACTACTTTGATGAATAATACCAAAAGATGACAATAACTCATTTACTTGAATGTTAAAAAACTCAGTTCCATTGTCAGATCTCAACACCTTTATTGCACAATCAAACTGGTTACAAACCATTGTTATAAAACTTCTCAAAACAACTACTACATCTTTCTTTGTTTGCAGTAAAGAAACCCATGTAAATCTGCTAAAATCATCAACTATAGTTAGAAATATTGTTTTCTATCATAAGTTGGATCTTTATGAGGTCCCCAAACATCTAGATGTACCAACTGAAACATCTTATCACTATGAGTAACACTAGAAGGGAATTTGAGTCTACACTGTTTTGCCAAAGGACAAATCAAACAATCTTCATGTATAGTCTCGACCAATTTATTCTTCAATATATGTAGATGCTGCAATACTTTCAAAGATGGATGTCCTAGTCTAAGATGCCAAAGCTTATGTTCTTCTGAGTTCTTCCTTTTGAATGCTGCTCCAATAGTAGGTATTACTTCTTGTTTGAGTATATACAAGCCATCACTCTCCTTACCAATCCCAATCACCTCTCCAGTAAAGAGAGCCTGCATCACACATAAATCAGGATAGAAACACACACTACACTTTAGATCCTTGGTTAGTTTAGAAATTGATAGCAAGTTGAACCTAAAATCTGGTACATGTAACACATTTCTTATCTTGCAGTTCCCCAAAATCACTGCATCTCCTATATGTTTCAGATGAATTTTATTTCCTGTTGGCACTTGTACTTTATTACAACTGGATTCTGATAACTTTCTACATTCACTCAACATATTTTCACAGCATGTAATGTGATGTGTTGCTCCTGAGTCAATAATCCATCTCACTGCATTTCCACTATCATTAACATTTAAAGGATTCATACCTGCAGCATTAGCTTCAGCCCTGCAGTTTCCTGTAGGTGTAGTAGGAGATAGCATCTTAGTGACTTGCTCATATTGTTCCTTTGTGAAATAGCCTCCTGGAAAATAGAAGCTTGATGCTGATCCAGATCCAGAAACAGTTGACTCAGAAGTAAAGTTATTTGCATATGCTTCATTCATAGATCCAGAACCCTTCCTCTTGCTCTTAAAATCTGGTGGAAAACCTACAATTCTATAACAACTTTCTCTGGTATGACCTTTGTAACCACAGTGATCACAAACTAATCCCATCCTTCTACCAATTGAGTTCTGACTTGAGCCTTCTTAGTATGCAAATTCATCTGATTATTGTTCACTTGATTATTGAAATTATGTGGTTGACTTCTTCCTGCCATCATTGTGAGAGGTTCTTTACCTCCTTCTGTTTGTCCTAGCTTCCTTTGGCTTTCTTCTTGTATAGCCATTGCATAGGCTTGATTTACACTTGGAACAGATGGACTCAACAAAATAGAACTCCTCACTTGAGCATAACTCTCATTCAAACCTACCAAAAACTGCAATAACCTTTGTTGTTTAACATGTTCAGTATGTGAACTAGATTCAACACAATCACAAGATGGAGAGGGTACCATCACATCCATCTCATCCCATAGATCTCTCATTTTGGAATAGTAGGCTGTTACAGAGTCAGTGCCTTGTGACAAAATACTAATCTCTTCCATAGGTGAAAAATCCTTGTCAAATTCGATTTATCAAACCTTTCCTTGAAGTCATTCCAGATCTTCTTCGAACTAGAAGCATATACTATGCTTGTCATCAACTCTGGTGCAACTGCTGCACTTATCCAAGACAACACGACTGCATCACATCTTTCCCATCTAACTGCCAGATCTCCTTTGTACGAGCTTTTAACACATGTGCCATCAACAAATCCAAGTTTATTTTTGACTAGTAGTGCTAATCGCATAGACCTGCTCCACACACCATAGTTCTCTGGTCCTGTGAGCTTCATTGGAATCAAGGCAACACCAGGTACATCTGATGCTTGAAGATGAAGTGGATGATTGTGATTCGACTGGGGATTGTCTTCTACCTCTGTACTCTGTGATTCCACCATTGTTGTAGCTTCAATTACAGATTCAAAACCTTCAGAAATCCTTTGATCGACGCTCTGATACCATATTTAATTCGTGAACTCACACACACACAAAACACAGAGGAACAGAAAAGGAAGAAGAAGAAAGAATTCAGAAAATGTAGAGATAGTTTGTAGAGAGAATCTGGAAGTAATCTGACTTCCTTTTTCTTATTGATTTCTTGTGTTTACATCTATGCTGTATTATCTATATATATAGAATTACAATTGACAACTAACTACAAACTAACTCTTCAACTAACTATAACTAACTCTAACAGAAAAATGGAAAGCATAACAGAAAAATGGAAATTGTGTGACAACCATGTGCTACCATGTGCTTCTAACTAACACATGTGACTCCAACTAATATTTGAACTAACCAACCATAAAACTACACATCATCATATCCAAATTTCAATAATTATTAATTTTGTTTCATTAATGTGTAAAGTTGTAACCTGATTAATTTAATTCTCAATCTAATTACTCTTTATATTACTTCGTTAATTCATAAATCATTGACGAATCGCTGAATATATATTTTTTTAATTCTCAGTGTGTCAAATAAGTATAGAAAGATGCCGAGCTAATATGAATTGATTTGTTTATTCTATAGACGTTTCTAATTTTAATTACAATATAAGAAAATCATGAATACTAGCATGATGTATTAATAATTGATAATATAAGAAGTAGAGAAAATATTTAATTTTCACAATATATAAAAGTTATTGGCGATCTTCACTTCACTCAATATTTCGATATAAAGTAAATTCATTATTCCTAATATATATTTTTCATAAGAATATAAATACATCTTACGATTATATTTATATATTATTACTGAAATTGACAATCTAAAGTACTCCTCACGGATATACAAATCAGTTGTCAAAGTGAAATATTTAAAAAAGATAAGTATGTACTTGAACTAAGACAACTGCTCTATGTTTCTTTTTTTTTCTTTTTTCTTTTTTATCTTTTTAGTAAAATTTATGTGGAAGCCGAATATATAGAGAGTGATGAAATCACAACTGCTATATCTAAATGTAGCTAATAAATAGTAAATGAGATAACAACAAAAAGAACGTCGGGAATTAACAAGGTTCGGCAAACTTTTGTTTTCTTTTGTCTAGTGTCGGACACAACCAATCAATATTTATTTCACTCCAAAAGAGTACAAGTGAAATACTACAAGAGAGAAAGAAGAACAAATGCCTTAGGAGATGAGAAGGCAAGTTAGAGGTGTATTACAAATGAATTAGGAGTTACCTATTTATAGAAGTGAATTCTTTCTATTGATGTCATCTATGACCTCACAATATGTCAAAATATCACGATTTACCTTGTGAAATCAATTTATGGTTCACCTAAATTTTACCTACAAAAGGTGTTATCTTGACTTTTTAACCAATGAAGAATTATCCTCCTAATTATCATATCTTCTCATTAATCCATTTTTAAATCTTATCAAATTTAACAAAATTGCCTTCTCTTTTTCTCCTTTTTTTGCTTTTTACTCAAATTTGGTTCTCTTTTTCCGATGCAGATTCTTGATTCCTTCTCCTCCCATTATAATTTAATATATACTTTATATTTTGTTTAAATTGTTCTTTATATATGTATGTAAATTTTGTGATGAAAATTTTCAAAAACACTCTTCTTCTCTTTGTTCTTTGAGAAATTTTGATTGGCTATGAAATCCCTCAAAATAATTCATTTTTTCACTTAGACATGGAGATATTTTACTATAATATTTAAACAGTTGTGCAGTTATACTCTACGGTTAACAAAAAATTTATATTAAAATTAGAAGTGAGCATTCACAAGCTTAAAAGTTTGAATTAGTCACTGATTAAATATTAAGAATATGGTAGTACTCCTACTAATGATATTACTTCTTCTGCTTCTATCGAGTACAGAGTTAATAATATGTTACTACGTAGTAAACATTGGATATACATTAATAAATAAAATAACATCTAACTATAAAATAAATAAATATTAACTCTATAACTTAAAATTTTAGAATTAATACTTACTATTATACATAAATATCAATATCCGTCATTGTTCCAATACAAAAGAAAATTACTTCATCGTAGAAATGATACTACTTACAAAATATGTTTTTTCATTAAATAAGAAAATAGAAGAAATATTCAAGAAGAATAGTTCTACTATTTAGTTGAAAGTAGAAATTAGAATAATTTTCAACATCAAATAACTAAAAATAATAGAAGAAAAACTTTAAAATATATATGGATTGTTTTTGTTTCCACCACCCCCCCCCCCCCCCCCCCCCCCCATTTTAAACTGCTTTATCAATTCATTTCCTGTGTTATTTATAATCATTCTTTCAAGATGAAAATAACATTTTCTCTTAATTTGTCCATTTGTAAGTTGAGATTTTTTTTACAAAATTTAAATGATAAGTCCAATTCACACCAACATTTGACAAAGTTTTCTTTTTAGCTTTTCTTTTGCGTTGTTCCACTATGGTGGTTACCACTTAATTTTCAAATCTGCTTCATCTCTTTCATAATTCTTTAAGATTTTTATTTGTGTTGGATAATTTCTTGAAAATAAGTACTTGTCTTTTTTTTCTGTCACATACCTACTTGGTTTATGTGTTCTTATTGCATTGTATCATTTTCTGCAAAGAAAAATTAAAAATATTAGTATTAAATTTTAAAATAAATAATATATATATATATATGATTTTTTTCTCCTATCAATTATTTAATACAAATCTTCATTTTACCATCTAAATAAAATCGTAATAAAAATAAATAAGTGATGAACTAAGTATTTATGAATTAATGAAATGAAATTGAGTCGTGGGCGAGTCAGAAATTTTATTAAAGGTGTTAAAAAATAATGATATGTGGCTGTCAAAATAAAATAAAAAAATATTGTGATATTAATGGTTTGAACCTAGGCTCCTTCATTCAAATGGACACCTATTATTACTGCGCTAAATGCATAACTTTTGTTAAGGATGTCCAACTTTAAATATATATACTTTAAATATAAAATTTGACATATATACACAATGCAATTTTTTGATAAAAGGTTCCAATGGTTATGGCTACACCATTGAAATTGAGCATCGAGTTAAATGGGTTATTGATTAATTAAGACTCGAGGAAAGTTTTTAGGTTGGGATAATGCCCAAGTACCCCTCAACCTATGCCCGAAATCTCAGAGACACACTTATACTATACTAAGGTCCTATTATCCCCCTGAACTTATTTTATTAATAATTTTTTACCCCTTTTCGACCTACGTGGCACTATCCTGTGGGCCCAACGATGGTTGACTTTTTTTTCAAACTAGTGCCACGTATGCTAAAAAGGGGTAGAAAATTACTTATAATATAAGTTCAGGGGGGTAATAGGACCTTAGTATAGTATAAGTGTGTCTCTGAGATTTCGGGCATAGGTTGAGGGGGTATTTGTGCATTATCCCTTTTAGGTTTGAAAAAGATTTTGAAAACATTGTTAAAAGTGGTATAACCAACGTAATCTCATCATTTTGAAAATTTAGTGTATTATTCCTTCCTTACACTTTTATTTGTCATGTTACATTTTTTAAAAGTCAATTTGTCAACTTTTCGAAGTTAAATTAGATTACATTAATTCAATATTTTTGATCAAAAATTTAAATATTCAAAAACTATATAAAAAAATACTATAAATTATAATTTTTTACATATCAATATGATAAAAATTACTACGTAAAATATTGGTCAAAGAATCTATAGATTGATTCTAAAAAGAGACAGTGTGACAATTAAAAGTGAACGGAGGTGATACTACTTTGGGTTAATTTGGCTTATTTTATTCAGAAACCCATGTGATTCGAAATAGGATAAATCATCGTATGTTTTTTGCATTTGAAATTACTTTTTGTCAATTTAATTTGCATTATGCATTTTCGTGACATATGATGTCATGAGAGTAAGGGTGTCAAAAATGAATTCAAACATTGGTAACCCGTCCAGAGCTTTAAGGGTTGGGCTCGAGATAATTTGAATTGGATTAATGTCAACCCATTAAAGCCTAACACAATTTAAGAGAATCCTCAATTGAATCAAATTCAATCTTCAATTTCAACCCGTTTTAAAATTTTATGAAGATATGTTTCTATATTAAAGGTAAGAACTATTATATATTTAATATTTTTAGGATTTATCTATTCATTTGTTACTTTTTTTTAAAAAAAAAAAAAGATCTTGAGCGTAAATTCGAATTGTGATTATAAAAGTTAAATATCACTATGTTAAAATTATTGAGATTAATCGGGTCAAATTGGATGGATCAAGACCCAATCCATTTTTAGCCCATTTGAACTCAATCCATTTGAGCCCAAAGTAAACTTGGGTGGGACAAGACCCAACCAGGTTTCTATCTCAATCCATTTTAATATCTTGAATTTCAATTCAACCCGCTCATTTGACACCCCGAGAGCATAAATTCACAATATCTCTATTGTATAATTTATTATGGTGACTTTTGTTAATATGACATTCCAAGAATATGCTTTAATTATTCAATTCTATTTTAGGCTCAATTGACTCAAATGTATCAATTTTTGCTCAATATATGAAATTGGATAATAAACTTTACTCCTATATTAGAAAAGGCATAATCAACATGCTTGCTTCAAGGGCTATTTTGGTCTTTACAATGCTGCTTCAAGGGTTATTTGGTCTTTACAAGTATATGGTTAGCTGTCTTTTTTTGGTTAATCTATTTGCCTTTTCATTTTCTCAGCTAACGTGTCTTCTTCTTACCTTTTCATTTTCTCAGCTAACGTGTCTTCTTCTGATAAAATGAAAATGCATGTCTTCCTCCTAATGCTTCAATTCACTATTTACACATGGAAGTTCACTCTCTTCAGCCTTCTCCAGGTAATGTTTTACATGTCTCAATTAAGCTTTCTTTTTCCTTCATCTTCCTTTCAATCAAGTTCAAGTTTTAAATTTGATCTGGGTGTGTAAAATTTTCACTTATTTTTTCATTTGGAATTGTTATTGATGTTGGATTATCCTTTTGGTTGGCTCATTCAGATTGATTTAGGTGGGTGAATATACCTAAATTTGATTTCGGTATGTGATACCCAAATTTGATTTGGGTATGTGATTCTTGTTCCATGTTACAAAAATCCCAATAATGTTAATCCATTTGGGCATTTTTTGAATTCCTCTTTCAAATTTCTGGTTGTCTTCTTTGAGGTATTCAAAAAACGCCCAAATGGATTAACATTATTGGGATTTTTGTAACATGGAACAAGAATCACATACCCAAATCAAATTTGGGTATCACATACCGAAATCAAATTTAGTTATATTCACCCACCTAAATCAATCTGATTGATCCAACCAAAAGGATAATCCAACATCAATAACAATTCCAAATGAAAAAATAAGTGAAAATTTTACACGCCCAGATCAAATTTAAAACTTGAACATTGATTGAAAGGAAGATGAAGGAAAAAGAAAGCTTAATTGAGACATGTAAAACATTACCTGGAGAAGGCTTGAGAAGGCTGAAGAGAGTGAACTTCCATGTGTAAATAGTGAATTGAAGCATTAGGAGGAAGACATAGGAGGAGGAAGACATGCATTTTCATTTTATCAGAAGAAGACACGTTAGCTGAGAAAATGAAAAGGTAAGAAGAAGACACGTTAGCTGAGAAAATGAAAAGGCAAAATAGATTAACAAAGAAAAGACAGCTAACCATATACTTGTAAAGACCAAAATAACCCTTGAAGCAAGCATTGTAAAGACCAAAATAGCCCTTGAAGCAAGCATGTTGATTATGCATTTTCTAATATAGGAGTAATGTATGAAAAACCTATGTATTTTCACATGCAGTAACTTTTGGTTTTCTTTTGTCAGATGTAGTGTTAGTTTGGTCTTCCACTCTCTCCATGTATGAAAAACTCATATATTTTCACATAAAGTAAATTTTTGTTGTATTTTAATCAGGATGTGTTTGGGCTACAAAACTTTTCCTGATTATCTCCATTTTGGGTATAGAATTGGTAAATTTTACCAACCAAGGTGTACTTGCATCTACTGGCCATTTTGACTTTGAAATCTTCTTCCAGAAAGGTTATGGAAGGGTATCCTTGCCGAGTGTTAATAATAGGAGGGGTTATGTCTATGGGTGGGACATATTGATTCATCCTGATTCTTAGGACCCTTTTTTTGTTCTTTTCCCTAAATCTTTGTGCTGCAGTTATTTTTTTACTTTTAATTTACCGCAAATCTGCACTATGTAAAACGTGTTCTTGTTCTTGATTTCATTGTTGCAGAGACCCTTTTAAGCCCAAAGGCCTTTCCTGATTTTTCGATAAAGGTATGAGCTCTTTATTATTATGGTTTGAGTTCTTCATTTGACTTGATGTGGGGTTTAATTTCATACTGTTTTGTTCTGTGTAGTTGGTGAGTTGGTAATTTGTTTTGTTGGTTTAATATTGGGGTTACTTTGTTGATTCTGAGTTTAAAGGTTCAAACTTTGTGCTTTTTTGTTCTGTTTTAGGCTATTTTCGTGTATCATTTCTGCTTAGTTGAGCTGCTGTATGAATTTTTTTCCGATCAATATTTTGCATCAATAGTAATTAAAAAATTATACACGCATACTACCAAACAATTGAACTGTTGAATCCAAAACAAACAATAATTGAGAAGTCAATACAAGAACAAAATACGCAGCAGAAGAGCTAGCTCAAAGAAAATAATTCAGCACCATAAACTAACAAAAGATGATAAAAGCAGAACTATATTGACAGATTATGCTATGCACGAGTCCTTTGTGAGGTAGTTTAGACGCTCTCTTACATTCGAGTATTTTTTCTGTTTATAGGTTGCGGTTTGAAAGAGTTTGTACAGTGTGGTTGATAAACTTAGAAGTTCCTGACAAGTAATTATTTTGATCTAATTTGTTTCCAAATTCCTTTGACCCCCACTGTCTACTGTCTAATGATGTGGACCATAGTTAAACATTCATACACTATTGTGGATGTTGGAAACATATGAATCTTTAGTAGACATATCTGGTTGGTTGCAGTTAGACTGACCATATCTATTATATTGTGATTTTTGTCTAAAGTACTAATGCACCAAATGTCACTGGTTTACAGAAATGAGTTAGTTGAACCCCTATGTGCCAAGAACCAAAAGACAAAAAGTCATCATTTTTTTAAAAAATATTATATTACACTGCTTTTACAATACGGTTGAATCAACTAAAAGACAATACATTATTTAGCAAAGGCAAGAAAATTATTATGTTGAATAATCTCACAGTTTCAACATCCCCAGTTATTCTTCAGGCTTGCTCTTTGATCTTTACTTGTAAGTCCTACAGGAGTAAACCCAGAAGTTATACACATTATCTTTTCCGAATTTCACCTGGTGGGATTACACAGGGTATGTTGTCGTTTTTGTCCTTATGGCGTTGGCACTGTGAACTTGGAGTTTCATTTCCAAATTTTCATAACCCCTATCAGCATGGGAGGTTCCACTGATTTCAGTAATTCCTTCAGCAGACAGACTAGCCAAAACTAATGATATTCCCCCACGCCAATCATTTGCATTGACCTGAGAACTGCGGAATGGACTAGCAGAAAATCCATAACAACATCAATACGCGATATAGTTTGCATAGAACATTAGGAAATCAAGCAAGAACTATAAACTTACCTTGCCTTACCCTTCCCATAAACAGTTGCTCTGCTTCCTAAGACCTGAATATTAGCTTCAAATTTATGCAGCTCAGTTACTGCACAAAAGAAGATAATGAAACCTTTGAAAGAAACATCGAATACAATTATCTGTCGAAAAAATAGCAAACTGTTCTGTAGGCATTCTGACCTGATATTCTTTAGCAATAATGTGAGACTTAGGATCCCTTAGTTTTGTTTGGGTGGTCCAAATTCTTCTGAAAGAATTACCAATTTTTTTATTCTTTAGTGTGTAAAAACCTACTGTTTCAGTATGCTTTAGTCTTTTTTGGTTTTTGAAGAATATGGTGCGGGGGTGACTATAATTGTAGATAGTATTCAATTTTGTTGTATGTTGCTAATATTTTTCTATAGTTATGTCAATAACACTAAAGGACTTGTCCACTTCAATATAAATAATCCGCTTTCACAAATTATATATGATATTTACTCTGTAATTTGTACGTAAGGATAGAGGATAAGAAAAAAATTCTTTGAGTTTAATTTGTCAAAGTAGTCGGTTCATAACCTTAAATCTAATTTTATCTCTTCTCTTGAATTCTACCTATATTTCATAATCCATGGGATACCCTACAAATACAAATTCCAGCAATCATTCTGTGATAGAGCCACAAATGTCTTCGTCAAAAAATGACTGAGTGTATGATAGGAAAAAAACACTATCTGCAGTTCATGTATCAATAAACTTCGAAGTTTTCATTTGAATATTAATTTCTATCACCAAAATCGCATTGTTATATACATACAATCCGTTCTCATTTAGTGTAATTACATTGTTTGAGAACGGATTTCTGATTAAAACTATTGAGTTCTGTCAAATCCGTACCTATCACTATGACTCCGCCTGCGCCAGCAGAGTACATGTGCATATACCAAAATTGCAAAGGCTAATCATCCGTGTAAGTTAGAACACTTGTTAAAAAACCCAATTTTTTGTGTCTCTGACCAGAAAATCGCAAATAGAAACAAAAAAGGGGGGACTGAACTTGAATTTGCATGTCCTAGAGAGAAATTTGGAGAAATTAGTTGAAAGAGCCATCTGTTCAGTCAAACTCTTATGTAGTCATGATGTACCAACAGGAAAATATTATTGTATATGTTTGCATGGCAATAAGAAAATGAAAATCATAACTACTATTAAGGGTAGAGCAAAAATGTTGGCATCTTAGCTGATAGGTGATATATCATAATATATATCGAGGCCTTGAGATAAGTAGATTAATTATGTCTGACATAGGTTTCGACATTAGTTAAATTTGTTGGCACCATAGCGTTATATGTGCTCCCTTTCAAGGGCATATGGATTCGAACCATATTTGCTTTATTCCTTTTCCCTTCCTCCCTCCCTCCCTTCGCTTCCTTTGTCTTCTGTATTTTGTTGTTGTGTTTGGTTTGTTCTTTTTCGTTTGTTGTGGACCTGCCTTTAACACTTGTTTATATAAGGCAGGTCCAAATCGTCTGCTTTTTCGGTTAATTTTTTTCATTGTTGCAGATACCCTTTTAAGCCCAAAGGCCTTTCCTGATTTTTCGATAAAGGTATGAGCTCTTTCTTATTATGGTTTAAGTTCTTCATTTGACTTGGTGTGAGGTTTAATTTCATACTGTTTTGTTCTGTGTAGTTGGTGAGTTGGTAATTTGTTTTGTTGGTTTAATATTGGGGCTACTTTGTTAATTCTGAGTTTAAAGATTCAAACTATGTGCTTTTTTGTTCTGTTTTAGGCTATTTTCATGTATTATTTCCGCTTAGTTGAGCTGTTGTACGAATTTTTTTCCGATCAATATTTTGCATCAATATTAATTTAAAAATAATACACTCATACTACCAAAACAATTGAACTGTTGAATCCAAAACATACAATAATTGAGAAGTCAATACAGGAACAAAATACGCAGTAGAAGAGCTAGCTGAAAGAAAATAATTCAGCACCATAAACTAACAAAAGATGATAAAAGCAGAACTATATTGACAGATTATGCTATGCACGAGTCCTTTGTGAGGTAGTTTAGACGGTCTACTACATTCAAGTATTTTTCTGTTTATAAGAAGCGATTTGAAAGAGTTTGTACAGAGTGGTTGATAAACTTAGAAGTTCCTGACATATGTCAATTACAGAAATCGACAAATGAGCCTTGTCTAAAGCTGCAACATTTGGTTATTGCGAAATGCAATGAATAATCTCACAGTTTCAACATCCCCAGTGATTCTTCAGGCTTGCTCTTTGATCTTGATAGATTGTTACTTCTGTATATTACTATTGCTTAATTTACATACATCCAAAACTTGACAGTGTCAAACATTCAGTTTGTGTCAAAATGAGTCAGTTGTTCAGGTGGAAAATAAAATACATACGTAACTGTAATAGTAGGTGAACTTCTCCAAGCTAGCACAACGAGAATTTGGAGAACGAAAGAAGAACAAAAAGAATGATACCACATACAACGTGCTTGTGCTTATCCATGACCCTATATTATTCATTACATTAATTATTATTATTTCATTCTTTCCCTCTCAACACCTGTCACATGTTCTTGTTGCTAATTCAGTACTGTTTTAAAAGCTAATCAATAATCATATTGAAATGATACTTAATTAGCAGTAGTACTGGTGCGTAAGTGTTACCTTCAGAAGTTATACACATTATCTTTTCCGAACTTCACCTGGTGGGATTACACGGGGTATGTTGTCGTTGTTGTCCTTATGACGTTGGCACCGAGACCTTGGAGTTTCATTTCCAAATTTTCATAACCCCTATCAGCATGGGAGGTTCCACTGATTTCAGTAATTTCTTCAGCAGACAGACTAGCCAAAAATAATGATATTCCCCCACGCAAATCAGTTGCATTGACCTGAGAACTTCGGAATGGACTAGCAGAAAATCTATAACAACATCAATACGCGATATAGTTTGTATAGAACATTAGGAAATCAAGCAAGAACTATAAACTTACCTTGCCTTTCCCTTCCCATAAACAGTTGCTCTGCTTCCAGAGACCTGAATATTAGCTTCAAATTTATGCAGCTCAGTTACTGCACAAAAGAAGATAATGTAACCTTTGAAAGAAACATCGAATACAATTATCTGTCGAAAAAATAGCAAACTGTTCTGTAGGCATTCTGACCTGATATTCTTTAGTAATTATGTGAGACTTAGGATCCCTTAGTTTTGTTTGAGTGGTCCAAATTTTTCTGAAAGAATTACCAATTTTTTTATTCTTTAGTGTGTAAAAAACCTACTGTTTCAGTATGCTTAAGTCTTTTTTGGTTTTTGAAGAATATGGTACATGGGTGACTATAATTGTAGATAGTATTCAATTTTATTGCATCTTGCTAATATTTATCTATAGTTATGTCAATAAGACTAAAGGACTTGTCCACTTCAATATAAATAATCTGCTTCCACAAATTATGTATGATATTTACTCTGTAATTTGTACATAAGGATAAAGGATAAGAAAAAAATTATTTGAGTTTAATTTGTCAAAGTAGTCGGTTCATAACCATAAATCTAATTTTAGCTCTTCTCTTGTCAGCATAGCAGACCTGCATGATTGAGGATTAGCGAACTATAGTCTTGCAGAAACTTCACATTGCAAGCACGAAATAGAATTTGAACTAGCAACAAGATGATAGTTGAACACCAAATAAAGTATAACCACATTAAAGTCCCTGAAAATCAGAAATGACATCTTTAAAATGTAACACTATTCTGATGTCCATAAGAGAAAAGAGGTCAGTTGTATCCACCTAGGGGGGAAATTAGGAAGTGGAGGAAACCCCACTCCTATTTACAAGGTGCTTAGATAAAAAGCTGAATAGTTCAAACACCACACATTGCTAACTTCAACTTTAACTACTTCAACAGATTGTAATCCAGATGGGTTTACGAAAGTGAAGGAATTATTTCGCATTTTGTTGTAGGATATAAGTATAGCTATAGATTATAGATCATAGTATAGTAAATAGTATGTAGTATTGGAGATAGAATTGCATTAAATAATATTTCTGGAGAAGTATCATCAGTGCATATAAATGGAATGACTGACAGTAACATGATGGATTTTAGCAGCAGAAAAAAGTCTTTTGAGGAACTCTGCATGTTAGCAGTACTTTCATATCAGATAAAACTTACTCAATAGTTACCCACCAAAAGAGAGACAATAAGTAGGAATTTCCCATGGCCGTGGCTACAACCCACTCTTCCAGCCTTGATTGGGGTTAATTAGTGTGTACACAGACACATCATCCACCACACCTGTTCCTACTTTTCATTTCGTTTATAAAAAAATTGCCATTTGTCGGTTAGCTTTACACGTATTTCAATTATTTCAGATTATTATATACGATTTGAATTTTATTGATTATTTAAGAGCAATGCAAATACGCAAAAATTTAGGTATGACCATTGTGTTTAGGACTTAAAATTTTGCCAATGTATTTTTGCTGGAAAACATGAATACATTTTCTAAATGGAGTTAGTTTACCTTTTATAACTGCTCGTAATAGATGTCATAATTGAATTCGGTTTACCTTTTCTAAGTGTAACAACAGCTAAACCTCCTACTTTTTACAGAAATAAATCATACGAAAGTTTTCTTATCAGTTTTCAGTTTCTCTCTACTTTTAAAAGAGCTTTAGAATCCTCATCAGAGAAATTCTACCAACTCTACCAAAAGCAACTATACTGATTATGAGCTCATACAAACTACAATATGCTAACAATGCCATTATGACTTACCGATTGGTACTAATAAGTCAGTTGTTTTGTTTGTCTAAGCTTTTATATATTCGTATGGCTCCACTAATATCATACATTTAAGACGAACTATTAGAAATGATATTTGATAGATACAACTTGTTGAAAATATTAAATTCCTTTTTACAATTAGTTTTTGCGTACAGTGTGAAGATAGGAATTTGCAATTACAACTACTGCAGTCTCAGCGCTACAGGTATGTTCTTTTCCACCCGTTGTTACGGTTTTTCTTTTGCTTTCTGTATTACTTTTTATGCATTTTTACTAAATTCTTTTGTTATAATTATTTTGAATTGTTTTATGCATGTAATTTAATATGTTATAATTGTTTTGAACTGTTTTGTGCATGAGTAAGAAAACGAAAGTAAACATATAATTTATATCTCATATTCAGGATAGATAAGAGTTCTACAAATGTCAGACAAAAGTAATAGAAATCATTTGAATTATGAAAAAGCTCATGCTGATAAAAAAGCTAGACGGCGTGAATTATATAAACTGGCACAATCCAATAAGAAAGATGCCTATCTAGCTGGCAGGCGGGCAAACTCAGCCATCGACAATAATGCCTCCATCGGTGCTAGCTCCAGCACGACCACATTGTCTACACATGAGCAAACTCTTAATAGAGGTAAAATAGCTGGATAGGCTATAATCTAAATAATCTTTATCTACTAAAATTAGTTTTAAGAATTAACTACATTATGCAGGATGTAGTTCGACAGAAGTTAATTAGATGGAAATCATCCACCCGATAACAAATTATGCTACCCTAAAAGATGTTCCCCGGTGTAAATTTGCACTGCAAAAAGATTTGAGTATGAGCCGCTCGCATTTTTTTTTGTGGCAATGGTGTTGTGCAGCTTATTTCGCATCAAATACCGACAACTTTAAGAAATCTATATTTAGGAAATACGAATGAATTTGAACAGTTTCGAACTTATATAAAAACTTACAATAACATTTTTGCATTCATATCTCTAGGAGTTAATTATGACAAAGAACTAGCAAAAAAATATAAAGGTATATCCACATTTCGAGTTCAAGGAAAAATGTATCACTTTATAGAGGACTTAGTACCAGCTACTGAGAAAGGAAGAAATTTACAATTATATTTCTTTGATAGTGAAAATGAATTGAGGAATCGATTAGAATGTTCAAGCAAACTGAATGAAGGTACTGTACAAAAACTGATGGAAATATTAAATGCTAATCCATACTCCATATTCCTAAAGTCACTAATCAATATTCCACAATTATCTAACTTCTACATTGCTCTAAAATCCGATGCTGGTTTAGATCAAAGAGTGTACAACTTACCAACTGCATCAGAAGTTGCTGGAATATGGGTAGAGCAAGATACTCAAAACTATACACTCACCCCTCATATTCGTGTATATACAAATAACAATATAGGAGTCAATTGGTAAATTATTATTACGTTTGTTATGATCCATTGCAATATCCTCTATTATTTCCATATGGTCAAAATGGATGGCATTGTGGTATTCAGAAAGTTGAACCTTTAGGTGCTTCTTCTTCTAGACAAAAATATTGTGAAAATTAATAATTACCAAGCATAACAAATATGACTACAATTGATGGATTTCTTGATATAGAAGCTGAAGTTATGCAAAAAGGAAAGCGTAAAAGAAATAGTGTCTCCTGTCGTAAATATTATTGTTATCAACTTCAAATGCGAGATGATGAAAATATAATTCTACATTCAGGAAGATTGTTTCAACAATACACTGTTGACCAATGGATAAAAATTGAAACTCAACGATTAGATTTTGTTTTTTTCAATCCGGATTTATATAGAACAGATGTATTAGGAGGATTGCCAGATGTTCTACGACGAGGTGAAAGACATGCTTCACAAGTAGGTAAACACAAATTTCTCCCACTTAGCTTTACAGGAGGGCCAAGAGATATGCGTAGACGATACATGGATGCAATTACATTGGTTCAGCGTTTTGGAAGACCAGATATATTTTTAACCATTACATGTAACCCCTCTTGGCCAGAGATCAAAGAAAATCTACTAGCAAGTGATGAAGCACAAAATAGACCCGATTTAATTTGTTGAGTATTTCGTGCAAAATTAGAGGAACTAAAAAAGGATTTGTTAAAGAAACACATATTCGGTAAAGTCTTGGCATATATGTACACAGTAGAATTTCAGAAACGAGGACTTTCTCATGCTCATTTTCTAATTATACTTGATGAAAGATTCAAAATGCTTACACCTGAAGCCTATGATCGATCTGTTTCTGCAGAACTACCAAATCCTACTGTAAATCCTCACCTATATTCACTCGTTACACAACACATGATTCATGGACCTTGCGGTGAACTAAATCCAACAAGTCCTTGTATGAAAAAAGGATATTGTAAGTTTAAGTATCCAAAAGAGCTTGCTCATGAAACGACAAAAGGAAAAATTTCATGCCCTATTTATTGAAGACGCAATACATGAAACTATGTGGAGAATAGAAAACATCTTTTTAATAATTTATGGGTTGTCCCTTATAATTCCTTTTTATTATCCAAATATAATTGTCATATAAACGTTGAGATTTGTTCAGATATCAAAGTAGTTAAATACATTTATAAGTACATATGCAAAGGACATGATAAAATCGCATTCCAGATTCATACTAATGATACAAATATAGAAATTGATGAGATAAAAGAATATCAATCAGCTAGATGGGTTTCCGCGCCTGAAGCAGCGTGGCGTATATTTGCCTTTAATATCAATGAAATGTCTCCTAATGTATACCATCTTCAACTACATCTTGATGGACAACAACTTGTTTCGTTCAAAAGTATTGATAATATTAGTAAAATTATTAATAATCCAATGATTCAAAAAACAATGTTAACTGAATTTTTTGTGATGAACACAGTGAATGATACAGCTAAAAATTTAAACTTATTATATCGAGAATTTCCTAAATATTTTGTCTGGTCAAAACCAGATAAAATGTGAACAATTCGTAAGCGTGGAAATGCTATTGGACGTGTTGTCACTTGTCATCCTACTGAAGGAGAAAGATACTACCTTAGATTACTTTTAATGAACATAAGAGGACCAAAATCATATCAAGACTTGCTAACAGTTAATGGAAAATTATATACAACATTTAGAGAAGCAGCTGAAAAAAGAGGATTATTGCTTTCAGATAATAAATAGAATGTATGTCTGAGGCTGTAGATTATCAAATGCCAGCAAGTCTTAGACATTTGTTTTCTATGTTACTGATATATTGTAGCCCAAGTAATCCATAAGAATTATGGAAAAAATTTGAAATATCCTTATCAGAGGATTTTATGAGAATTCCAAACATTAATACAACGGAAATTCGTTATAGGGTGTTAATGCATATTAATGATATTCTTCATTCAGTTGGTCATGATATTAATAAAATTTAAATTAATTCCTGAATTAATTAAAACATCTGCACTATCAAAAGAAGCTACAGATGTTTACTATGAAAGAAATCTTACTGTGAGTGAAGATGATCTGCTTCTACAAAATAATTGAACACTGCACAAAAAAAAAAATCTTACAATATAATCTTAGAAAGAATATTTTCAAATAAATCAGGTGCATTCTTTATAGATGGCCCTGGAGGAACTGGTAAAAGCTTTTTATATCGTGCTTTATTAGCAACGATTAGATATAGAGGATTTATAGCTTTGGCAACTACAAGTTCAGGTGTTGCAACTTCGCTGCTTCCAGGTGGTCGCACTGCTCATTCCCGTTTTAAAATTCCAATAAATATCGAAGGAAAGTTCAGTTGTAACATCAGTAAACAAAGTTCTCTGGCATCTTTAATTCGTGATGCAAAACTTATAGTATGGGATGAGATTTCAATGGCAAAAAAGAAGTAGTTGAAGCTCTTGACTTACTTTTGAAAGATTTAATGGAAACAAGAATATTATTTGGCGGAAAAGTTATTGTTTTTAGTGGGGATTTCAGGCAAACTCTTCCTGTTGTTCGTAGTGAAAAAAGAGAAGACTTCATTAATCAAAGTCTGTTATGCTCTCAAATTTGGAATCAACTTGAAAAATTACAATTGCTAGAAAACATGCGTGCAAAAACAGATCCAGCCTTTTGTGAATACTTAATGAGAATTGGTAATGGAATCGAAAAAAAATTGATAAAGGCAAAATTCAAATTCCTCATTCTTTAATCGTACCATTCGAGAATGAAAAAGATTCATTGAATCTTTTATTTAAAGTTACTTATCCGAATTTGCACACCTCTTACTCAAATCTTTCTTTCATCACTTCTCGTGCTATTCTAACAACAAAAAATGATTTTGTTGACGAAATAAATGATATGTTAATCACTCAATTCCCAACTACTGAAAAAACATATCTAGCTACACATGAGACCATACCTCCAAAGGATCAAAGTAAATATGAAGACTTATTACATACTTTGAATCCCGTTGGTTTACCTCCTCACAAATTAACGTTAAAAAAAATTGTCCAATTATGTTACTAAGAAATCTAAATCGCTGTGAAGGTTTATGCAATGGTATACGCTTAATATGTAATGATTTCAGATCACACGTCATCAGCGCCACAATATCTAATGGTGATTTTAAAAATACACATGTATTCCTAGAATACCACTACTAACATCAGAAGATGAAAAGTTACCTCTACCATTTAAAAGGATACAATTTCCAATACGACTGTGTTTTGCAATGACAATTAATAAAGCACAAGGCCAAACTTTAGATTTTGTTGGCATTTATTTACGTGAACCTGTCTTTTCTCATGGCCAATTGTATGTTGCTTTATCAAGAGCCAAGAGTTCTAATTGTGTTAAGATATTGATGAGACCACCAATAGCTGATAACAACGATGACACATCTACATATAACATTGTCTATGACAAAATTATAGAAAAGGCTTTTTCGTCAAACTATCTTACACTTTTGATGGTAAACAATCTATTGTATTCTATTATTAGATCTCATATATTTTTCTATTTCATACTATTATTCTTCTATTAATGATGATGTTGTCTTGCATATTAAATCCCAATTACCAGCCATGACAGAAAGATTAAATATCAACGAAATCGACGAGAACACAGAAGAATGGATTTGTAAAGTTTAAGTGGTAGATAAAGGTCATCCCCGAACCACCAGGGAGGGAAACAAGAAATATCAATTGATGATATTACAGGACGAAAAGGTATTTGTCACTAAACTAATAAATACTCATCTACTTTCATAAATTAGTTTGTAGCAAAATAAATATACTGCATACCATTTTTACTTTGCTTTTTAATGGTTGTAATTTGTCTTCACTCATTAATCTCCAAGTCAATGCTCTTCTACTTAGGTGAAATATTGTTCCTTGTGAGTTTGGTTATCAAGCACTTGTTGTAACTGTAAATCTACATTTTACGTTTTTTTTGTTGTAGAAAAGTTACAGATTGGGTTAAATATAATTGGTTTTGTTTGTAGAACTTAGGTAAACTTGAATTCTGAAGTTCCTTTTCAAATAAATTTGGCTATTGACTGATTTGATTTTACGTTGAAGTTCTGTTCTATTGCTTGTCAGTTTTCATATGAAGCACTTCTTATCACTCTAAACCCACATTTTAATTCTCTTTTTTTTGTAGACATAATTTGTGTTATAGAGAAGTTCGTTGTTGTTTAGGTTCGATGCTATTGATTTTCTTTGCAAAATATAGAAAAAAATTGAATAGAAACCTCAGCGGGTACCACTGCATTTAACATATCGAATTGTTTTTTTAAGCGAAATCACATACAAATTTTTAGGAACGACAGTGTGAAGATTATAGAATAAATGAAATATTATTATACAGATAATGAAGAAGGATAAAGAATGTCTTCCTCAACTGCTTTCAGAGACTTTGATAGAGAATGTCTTCCTCAACTGATTTTGTAACGCACAAAAACCTGATAAATATTGAACTGATATTTGAGAATTAATTTTCCGCTAAGTGTTGCTTAATGTTGTTGCTGTCATGTTCCTTAAATAATTATCAACAAATCAGTACTTTCCATTTTTTTGTACTGTAGCCTTCATTCTGTTGATTACACCATCATGTCCATGGCAAAAGCTCCCTCATACTCATATTTTTTAATTTATCATTCCCCATAAAAGTAACTTTTCTCAACATTCAAACACTTTTGAATTTTTTATACCAACTATATGTTATTTCACTTACCTAATATTATTCTAATTTCTTAAATTTCTCATAGGAAACCAAATACAAGTTTATCATGCACGGTACAGATGTCGCACATTATGCAAATGAGTTTGTTCCTTTCAAAAACATATTTGCTATCGGGGTCATTTGTCTCCGAGTCGATCAAGGCGTATGGAATTCCTCTTCATCAATTAGCTGGACATTGATAAGGGCACAATTGTTGATAATAGATAAGTCATACCCCTGAACCACATTGCTGCCACCAAGCTGCTAAAAAACTACATCGTTTGAAAGTTTTCGATTATAACTATAGCTGAATTCGGTACTTCTCAAAATATATTTTACAGTATACTTCCCAACATATAACTCATTTTCATAAGTATTACCACTTACTAAACTCTTTAATTCTTGCAAGAATTCTTGCCCTCGTGATAAAAAGTATCCTCCATCATATGCCTCAAACGGGACCAGAATTCATGGAATTTAATCTCATCGACTGGAGTAAGTACAATGTTACTTTTCATCTTATATCGTTCTGTTTTCTATGTGCTTGTGTCAAATAACTGGATTTATTAATAAATATTGTGTCTCTTCGTTTCATCAAGTTAAAGGTCCAAATTTGATCTAGGTGTTGATTGACCCTCTTTCTTGGAAAGTAATTTTTTTTTTAACAAAATTTCCTTCTTGTGATTGGAAATCATTCACTTTGAATGTTACCTTACCATGGTATATAGCTTGATCTAAGGATCTAAAATTTCACTCAATTTTGCAAAGTTTTCTGCTGCAACTACTTCTTTATTCGTAATGTTGCCCAAAAGCAAAAAAAAAAATAAATAAGGAGAAAAAGATAAGTTGGTTACCACATTTTGATAAAAAGTTTCCAATTATCGCATAAATTGTTCTAATTTCCTTTGCAAATCAATAACTGGATGCTATGAAATTGAGGGGAGGATGTGGTTGATCTTCTGATTTTGATTTTATTGAATATCTTGAAATATCAGATTTATCTTATTGTGGTGTACTTAAACTTGCAGCACATCTATTGTTATTAATGTTTGCTTATCCTTTTGATTAACTAATTAAACTTGATCTAGGTTTGTCAATATTATCAAATCTGATTATAGCGACATAGTAATGGTTAACTTGTAAGCTCATTCTTATAAGGAATGTCATGCACGTTGTTGGTATTCAAGAGTGACAAATATAATATGCTAAGACCCATAGACAACACTAGCTAGCCACTTTAATGGAAGAATTAGCCAATTCTACAGGTTGCTCTCTAAAAAAAGGAAACACCTAGCTATTTGAACAATCTAAGTATGCTTACTCCGTCTTTGTTTAGCCAGAATTCCTCTTCTTTTTATGACCAAATGGAATACCCTTCGATAAGAGAAGGGATCATCAACTTCAGGTAAAAAAAAATTGTTGCTAACATGTGCCAATATCTAGCAGTTTCTGTATGTAAATATCACTTGAGATGAATGAATTACTTAGCAACATTTTTATCTAATATGAGTTCAATATACTAGCTATTTGTCTCCCCTCCATTTTCACCTTTCACAAGCACCACCAGTTCCACCACCCACCCCGCTTACCATCTCCTTTACATATTTGGCATTTTAGATGTTACTTGATTACCACTATTAATACTATACCATTTGTAAGCCTAGCTTTTATGTAATGTTTATCAGAAAGATGTTGCTTTTGAGCCATGATAATTGCGGACCAGAATAAAAAAGACAATATAAATAATTATTAAAGTTGTTGAGTAATTCTAATTGCGGGCAAAAATTCATCCTCTAAAGTTATGTTGCATCCTACTTTGATGATATTCATTCTATTTGTGTATATACAACAATTGTAACACATTTTTCTTTACTTTCTTTCGTGAACTTTTTCCCAAATTTGCTTATGATCTATTATAACACTGTTTATCTTCTTCGTTTTTTTTAATGAAAATAGGAGGAAACCAACGAAAGTCACTCTCTAGGAAGAATTCATCAACCTATATGGAAATAAACTTCTCAAACACCAGAAAGAACTTCAAGAATTTCCAGTAATCATTGCCAGAAAAGTGGCCAAATCAAAATCATCTTCAGGTAAAATCAAACATATTAACAATATCTCTTATAACACATATTAATCGAATTAACACCAACTATTAAACAATATGCAGGCCTTTCAAATAGATTTGGTACAACAATCCAGATTGATCCTCCATACCCACAAGCTATCGCATTAAAGACATGGTATTCAAAATACACCTCTCCATAAATAAATAAATGTTTTCACATCTTTAACATTTTTTACATACAGGTCTGATGAAATAAAACTGGTTCTCAACACATACACAACAAAAAGCACCACAGCTACAGGCTCTCTTTTGTTTGTGCCATTTGAAGAACACATAGTGCCTATTGTCAACATCCAGCAACAATCTTTGGTATATGCATCATCTACATCTTAAATCTCTTTATGAAATGAAATGTTAATCTAATTTACCATTTCATCTGTATGCACAGGGGCAAGTATTTCACGTGCAAGCTCAATTGTTAATATCCAATGAAACTCAAAAATTCTGTGTCTTAGTCTGCTCTGACTGCAAGCAAGTATTTCCAAGGATTTGGACACAGAGAACAATCTATTGTACAACTTGCCTTCGACCAACACAACTCACACCAAGGTATGAAAATCATATCAGTAAGATCAATAACTGCATAACCATAACGTCCTTGAATTAAATTTGGTACGTTAAATTTTTAAAATTTTTAGCACTGATTTAGCTATATTTTGGAAGTCATGAATTCAAAATCTATATTCCTAATATCAATTGCTAAACTTTCATAGTTTTCACATATGTAAATATCTAAAGATGAGTTTATCCCGTGTGAGACTTTGATTAATTTTAGGATGAGTTTATCTCGTGTTTGGTTGCAGATCATAGAATCACAAGATAACTTTTTCACAAGTAAAGTGTTTTTAGTACTACTTATATGATTTTGATAAGTAAAACACATGCATTAATTAGTCTGTTCAAACTTAGATGGATTGGATAAGTGAGCGTTATTTTACTCTTGGATGCTTTCCTCTGGTGTACAATTGTCTTAGTAACAGAAGAAGAAAAATATATAAAACAAGTTTAAGCCATGCACAATAAATAACAAATAGAGAAAATATCAAATAACAACAAGAAAATTCGACAACCCTTTTTACCTTTGGTTGGAAGATGGATAAAAAGTTGTTTTTATTTTCTCAAAACAGTACATCCTCAATAAATCCAACTCATCATTAGATTAATAAGAACTCATCTTTACTCTTATGTTTTGAAGCCAAATAATAAGATAACATGTCTTTGGTTCGGTATAAGTGAAATTAGGATCTTATACTCTTTTGTAAATATACCTCTCATAGTTATATCTGAAGTTAAATGAATTGAAATTTGTGACCAGGAGTATGTTCCTGTCTACATGGGAAGTTCAATATATTTTTCCAATAAATTGCTTACTTTTGCAATGTGGATTAGACATTTCTTGATTTTTTGATTGGCAGGAATTCCGCAAATCAAGTAATGATAGTATTATCACAATCTAATACATACTTTTAGCAAGTGTCTCATTCTGTTTTAGTGTCTCACTTCAAACACTACACACACCTAAATTGATGCTGAAGTTTTCTTTTTCTATTTTTTGAGTAACCAATATGATAAAATATTCAGGTGCTGCAACCTTACGTATCATAGTTTAGTTTTCTTAAGGCTTGAGCTACTTCATTTGTTTTGCAATTGCTAACATGTTATTGATGTAAAATATTGTTACAGGTTATAGATTATTTATATCTTATTTAATTATGGTTTGATAGGCCAAAAGAATTGGCTTTGATAAATTGTGATGTAGTGGAAAGATACTTTGGATACGTGTTGAGTTGGTTGCTTTTACATTTTATTTTAATTCTGATGTTCATCCAAGTAGTCAAAGAGCATACTACCAAGAATAAGACATCTCCTAGCCGGATAACATCCTTGCTTTCTTGTAAAGTTATATAAATACCACCTTTGTTTGGTAGAATAATTTGATTGCATAACATATGAGCATATGAACGATTAGTAAACTAAATAATAATTTTCAATTTAAAAAATTATTATTGAACATAAACATATTGACTTTTGCTCAGATGTCAGTTTGAAGTAACCATCAAGGATGATACTGGTTCAACAACAGCCATGATTTCAGATAAAATTGGAGAAGAACTATTGTCTCTAACTGTAGCAGAAATTCATGAGATACGTTGCATCAAGGTAAAACACTCTACAACCTCTTGTTTATTCCTTAAAAATCTAATCTTACATAAGTTCTTCCATCTTTCAGAAACAACTGTTGTCACTCGTATCCGTGCAACACAAACTGCTAGGCAAGACATTCACCGTCCAAATAAAGAAGTTGTTTGCCAAAAACAAGGATGCATCTTCAGCAAAACTGTTTATCATGTCAATCACCGAGAAAAATATAGCTAGCAATCTGCCACTGCTCATCAACGCACCAACTCCAGAAAGCAGTAAACGCAAGCTGAAGCAAATCATGATAAAAGAAGACTAAAAGGTATTCTCTCTACACGACTCTCAATTGCTATGCAGCAATAAATGTTATTTGTCCTATTAATTTTAAAGCTAATGCTTGCATTTGTTTTTGGATTTGTTTATGATGTTATATGTAAATTCTGGGTTAGATCTATATAGGAAAATATGTTTTTGATAATATGTTATGATTAAATTTTGTTCTTCTGGAAATATAACAAATGCGGTTACAACTTGTATCCCTATTTATTGCTGAAGGGAATCTATCAAATCTGTTACATTTGATAGATTATTTGTAGAAAGAGGATGTGTGTTGCATTAGGAAATGTGTTTCAGTTTGATTGCTGATTGCTGATAGTTTGGTAGATTAGAACATGGAGTCAAATTTCAGACGTTGAGTTAGAGATAGAAATGCGAATTGATGGGGAGTTTGAAATATTTTGAAATTGGGTTCTAATATCAAGGTGTTTGATTCTGATTTTAAGGATAAGATTTGATACTCTCCTTTTGTTATAGTGTAATACTTTTTTGCAATATGGTTGGCAACGCCATTTTGTCTTGATGGCGTACACTTTTGGTGCTGATAGCATGGACTTTGTTGCATAGTTATAAGAAATTGACAGGTACTTAAATCTTGCAATCAATGATAAATTCTTAAACAAACCAGTACTATACTCAACATTAACTCCTCTCCATAACTATATACTAAATTCATTTTCCATCTTATTTCACAGGTGCTTTCTGAATGACGCTGACTAATAGTCAAAATACAACATTATGTAAATATTGTAGATATCCAACCTAAATAACACAGTCATGACAAGGAACAAAACAACTGCCAACCATATTTTTTATATATATATATACATATATATCTAACTAACAAAAATCTTTCAATGTCACGGGCCACCTCTACCTAGTACTATATACAGTTGTTATGGTATCGATTTCATTAAGTTGATATCAATTTTTTGACAAATTATATCTTGTGGAGAAGTTAGTATAGTAAACTTCTCCAATTGTATTATCATTAATATACTCTCAATCTTTGACAATTCGTATATGTTTAATGGCCTATTTAATCATAGATTTTTAAGTAGCTTTGAATTTTTTAAAAAATATTGGCCAAAAAAATCAAGAGTCCAAATAGCTAGAAAAAGTGATTCTTGGATTCTTTTAAAATCTCAAAAGTTACATTAAACTTTTAATTTTTTGATATAAAGAAAACTCGTCATTATGACTTCAATTATAGTTCTAGCTTCTATCTGCTTGATCCCTAGCAAAACACATTCTTATTAAAGAGATAACTTGTTGAATATGGAAATATTATATTAAAGAACAAGGAAAATTGTTCGCGTTTTACGCAGTGGTGAACTACATACCCCAATTAGGTTACATCTTATCGAACTTTTTATTTGTTGTGTAGTTGATTAAAAAAAATTAAGTTAATAAAAATACAATCGTACATCTTCTTTTTTTTGTTTGATTATATAACATACAATCATTTTGATTAAATGATATCTCAAAATATACACGTGTGTGAATATTACAATTAACTTTCAGAGTATTTCAATTGAGACATCTTTAATTTATAAAAGTTTGCCAATATGAGTCCACATTTTTAATCTATTTAATTTAACAGCTTTAATTATATGTTCTTATATTAAGTAAAGTTAAAATACTTAAAACTACCAAGTAAAAATGTTACTGATAGCCTTAACCTTGAAAAAAAGACAATAAAATTCTTCCTTACTTTATATTGATCTGGAAGTAATTTTATTATTTCACAAAACTTAAGATTTTTATTTTAAAGAACTTCCATCATGTATGTGTAGTGTTAAAAAGTTTCAATTAAATTTGTTAGTGTTGATTTGGTTTTAAATATTACAAACAAAGTTTCATCTGAATATCAAATTATTGGTGAAAGTTGGTTACTCCTCTGTATAAGGCTTTATTTTCCTCCTTTCTCTTCACTTAATTAAATGTTTCCAAATTTATGACTCCATGTAAATACTTTCTCCGTTTAGTTTTAATTATTACGATTTTTATTTTTAGAGTCAAAATAGAATATTGACGAGGATTTGAAAGTTAAAACATTCATCTCTAATGGAGAGTGAGGTAAAAAGAAGAGGATTAGTCTTTAAAGATATGAGAAAGCATATTCTAAAAATTATTAAATCATATCTGGTGGATGAAAACGATGATAAAGCATCGTTGATGAATGTTTTCAAATACAAGATGAATAAAATGTAGCACTGATGATGTCAGTAAAATTAATTTTGGAGAAAGCTTTTACGAATTTTGTAATATAAATACCCATGGAGAAATCATCGGAAATATGAGCTAAAAATGTCTCGCAAGTTTTTGATTAAAAAAAAATAGAACAAGTGGATCGCTTTTATTTTTCTTTATTTTTTTAATTTTAATATTAATAAAAATACTAAATTAAGTAACATTTTTTGTAGTTGTCTGGACAACTATTAAAGTTGCTTGGATAATTATTGAAGTTGTCGAACGACTAAAGAAGTTATATCGATAACTACGACAATTGTCGGACGATCAAAGAAATTGTCCCGATAACTACGACAGTTATTAAATTAAAGTGTAAAATTAAAAGTTTGGACTATTTTGAAAACATCTTTTAACCCAATCTATATTATTTGTTATTTTTACCTAATCAAAACAATAAGAATAAACACTACTAGTTCACAGGATGTAGATACCTACACAACATCAAAATAAGTCTCATAACCTGATTGTTTACGATAATAATTTATAGTAAAAACAAAATTACACTATATAAGATTGATTAAAGCTACATAGCTTATGCTACATTAGCTTAATTTGATGCATTCTTTGTTTTTTATTTTGGTCCTATTAAGTTCAAATTTTGATAAAATTGATATATCTTTCTTTGAGTTTCAATAGTTCATATCATTTCTAATAGAGAAGAAAATGATTTATAATAAAATATCTTCGGTGTATTAAATAATACACTACTTATTAAATTTGTTAGTGAAGTTTTAATTGATTGGATTATATATATATATATATATATATATATATATATATATATATATATATATATATATTATATATATATATAGATATTTCTATTTTAAAATTATTTTTTCATGCATGTTTTTGTTATTCGTGCTATTTGAATATTAGTGAGTATAATTTTTATTTTTGTACACATGTTCTTCCAATGCAGATGATGTTGTGTCTTTTTGTTTCTCCAAAATATTCATATTCTTGCTTTTAGTGTTGCGGAATTTTTTATTTCTTTGTAATGTGTGATTATACTGAATTTTGTGCAAATACTGTAATATCGAAGTTATTGAAATATTTTATTAAAAATAAATATTCTTTTTATTTTCATGATTGATGAATGAATAAATTTTATATCTCAAAAGTTTTTTATACTGTAAAGTCAATCATATATTAATTTCATTTTAATAAGTACGTGTTTAAATATTTCGCGATTTAATATTTGTTCTGAATGTTACCTTGATAGATGTGTGTTTAAATACATATTTTATTTTCTCTTATGGTAAAAATTGATCATGCAAACGTGCATTTCAATGATGCAAATAAATATTAAAATTTAGGTTGAATCTATCGGCATCCCTTTAAAATTGATATTAATTTTCACGTAGACATTTTAAGTAGGTTTTGTTCATTTTAAATACTTCAAGTATGATTCATAATGTCATTTTAATACCTTTTTGGCAATCAACTAAAATTACAAAGTATGTGTAACACACTTGCGGATGACATGACATGATGATTAATTAAAAGCTGACATGTGACATTTGAATATAAAAATAATAATTTTAAAATAAATTATTTTTTACCATCCCACCCACCTTATACCACCCCACCCTTACCCTATCTACCTTACATCCCTTTTGTCTACCCAACTCTACAACCATTTTCTTGATTCCTCTTCCAATTTTTTTTTAAGAAATCATTAGATTTTAGTTTTTTTTTTTTTTTTTTGTGAATTGATTTTGAAAATTATACATGACATTCTTCTAATTTTTTTGAGAAAAAATGTGTGTCTTGTTCTCATTTTTTTTTTAAAAAATTAGTTTGATTATTTTTAAAAAACTTATTTTTATAAACTTTTTTAAAATTAGTGTGATAGTTTTTCATTTTATTTTCTTATTTGTAAGGTTTTTTAATCATGAATTTTTATTTGTGAGGGGGGGGGGGAGGTGAAATAAGAGGTAGAATTAAAAAGTGAAGAAGAAGAAGGAAAAAAGATTAAAACAAAAACAAAAAAAAACCTCACGCGCTCAAAATGGGTGCAGCACACACAATATGTTAAGTCAGTAAAAAGTGTAAAAATGACACAACGAAACTCAACATGAAGTGTCTAAAATGAACAAAGCCTAGTTGAAGAGTTTAAGTAAAAATTGGTGCCAACTTTAGGGGGCTATCGATGGGTTCAACCTAAAATTTCAGGTGACTGATAATTACTGAACATATCATTATTCTTTCAAGCCACTTTTAGCTATTATTTATATTTACAACAAAATAATGATTTTTGATGAAAACGTTATTTTTTATTTATGTCTATTACTATTGAAAGACTACAACATTTGGTTGAAGTGAATGTGAAAGTATGATCGAAAATAAATAGAAGAAAAATAAATTCATTCCAAGAAGTTGATTCAATCTATTATTGCTTAACCTAAAAAGGAACGAGATACTCACTTATGTGTAAGGATTAGTGTTAGTTGTTCATGTTTGTTCGGTGATGTCTTAAAGTAAACCTTAATACTAGATACATTTTTAAATTCAATGACAATATTGATATTTTATAGATTTCGTTAATAATAGTAAAAAGCAACTTATGCACTCGTTAAAGCCAGAGCCTGTTTGAATTGACTTATAAAGTACGTATTTAAGTCAAAAATAAAAAAATCAAATTGCTATTATTTATAAGTAAAACAATAAAAAATAGGGGAAATCTACTTTTAATTTTTGACTTATTTTAAGTCGTTCTAAACTTATTTGAAATTATTTTTAACCGTGTCAGACACTTTCTAACTTTTTAAAGTTATATTTGATTTATTTTAAGTTATTTTTATATTTGAAACATTTTCAGAAATAAAAAGACTGATCGAAAAATAGATTTGACTAGCTTTTAAAGGCAATCCAAACTTCCCATTAGACTAACTCCTTGGATTTGATGTAACAGTGCACGTTTGATTTTTCCCGCTAATTGTTAAGTGTGAATTCAATTTTTCTGATATAACAATCCTCTTGATTCCAAACATTTTATTCGCTTTCATATCTTAAAAATATAGACAAACGATCAATTTAGGATAATGTTGTTTCTCAAGTACATAAATTTAAAGAAAAAAGGTAGGGTGAAGTTTGAAAACTTCGCATAAGCTAATTACACTAAATTGTCCCAGTAATTTAGTTCCGCAAGTAAATAATATGTTCTTTTTGTATATATATTATACTTGTTTGAGTATACGACTTATAATTTTCATTTTCATATGTTAAATTTGAATAATTAGGTATTGATACAAGTATATGAGTTATTTCTCAAGAGTAGTCTATTGAAAAAAGAATAACAATAAAAAAAAATAAAATAAGAATAACGAGCTAATAAATATATGACAATTTTATGATAATATTTAGGAGACTTTGGAGAAAAAATAAACTTGAATTGATAGGTAATTTCTTTGAGTTGAATGTTGTTAATTCTTGAATTAGATTTGAAAAAAATTGTTTCTTTGGATAAAAAATGTAAATATATTTTAAAATATTCATAAACATCATAATTAAGTGGTTACGTTTGTTTTTTTAATTCAATAACATTCAAAAAAAAATATTACATAAAAAAAATAAAATAGTAATTAAAGGCACTAACTAAAGAAATCGAAAAAAATAGTTGTCTAACATACCTTTCAAGAAAGCAACAAGGTGACACACATTTTAGCTAATGAAGCAAAAACTAATAATAACTACGTAACGTTTTATTTTTACTATCTAACAAAGATAAGAAAGCACACGTACTAAACAACCGTTCTTAACCTAATTAAGTTTAGAACACTAATATTTATAATATAATAACTACGATTTAATATATATTATTATTACCCCCAAAAAAAATATGTCCAAATGAATTATCATAGACTAATTTCTTTTCTTTTTGTAAACAAAAGGGTCAAAACACCGTTTACTTTATAAACGGAGCTGTTCAGCTCGGATCAATAAAAGCCCTTACTCTCTCAAATCCCCAATTCTATTTCTCTTTGATTTTGGTAACCCTTATGGACTCAGCATTCTCAAAACCCTAGCTTTTCATCCTCCTCAATTTTCATCCTTTTTGTAATCAACAGCTTCGCAGAAGCAGCTATGGATGTTTTTGAGTTCAAACCAGAGGACGAGCAGCCTTCCGAAAACGAGGCGAATAGGTTTTGCAACAACTATACAATCACTGAAAATGGTATTTTTTTTTTTTCTAATTCTCAAATATAATTTCGCGTTTTGCGTTGTGCTACAGCATTTTGTTGGAATGTTTTATCTTTTTTTTTTTGGTTAGGGTTGAAATTCTCGTCTAATCTTATAGACTGTAGTTTAATGTATGTGTTTGTAATTGTAGTTCTCGAAGTTCATGTTTTATTTTGAGTTGAAATTCTGGTGTGTAAGAACAACTACCTCAACCACAAGTTGGGGTTATGCATTATGAATTTTTAATGTTCATTTCCCTTCATTTAGGTCTATTGATCAATATTTGCGTTCCATTACTCAATAGTTTGGGTTCTCCTAACACTAGAGGTTCTTTGAATTTTCTATATGTGAAATGTTAAAAAGGATTCTGTTAGTTTGTGCCTGAGCTGAGTTGGGTTCAGTTTATGTTTTGAGTGTAAGTTAAACTCATGACCTCTTGTACATAGGAGACACTAGTATATTTTCAATAGATCAGGAGCTGGCTTGATTGAATGTTAGAGGTTGTGTTAAGCACTGGAGTGAAATCAACCCCTGATTGGTCAAATTTACACATGTATTTAGTATTATTAAGTTATCTATTAACTCTATTCCTTATTTATTTTTCTCAAGAGGATTTAAAGCCTTTACACTCTACACTCTTGCTAGAGACATAAGTAGTATACACTTAGCAGTGGACAACCCTAATCTGCCTATGCACCCAATGTTTTCTTCTTCTTCTTCTCATTGTTCCATAGGTTCTCTTCTGTGCGGTGTTTGAACAAGTAACTTCTTTCTCATGAACGTGTAGCAATTCTTGCTTCCCACTGTGACCATTTTGGCGGCAACCATCTCTTTCTATGGTGCCCCTTCTGGTGGCATGCACCAATTTTTCGTGACCGTAATGGTGACATCCATATCTCCCTGGTGACATGTTGTTGGTACCATGCCTTTTCTAGTGATTGCTCCGACGTCATTGCACTTTATCTTCTGATTCTTTTGGATACTTTGCGTCTTTTCCTTGGTGACCATTTTTGCAGCATATGTTCTTAGCTGTTTATCATCGTGACAAGTGACAACACATTTTTCGACAAGATTTTAACCATTAACTTTTTTAACAACTTTTAGAGGTTTTTCAACTTCTTTTTTGAATTTCAAAGGGATTTTCTATTGGATTATTCAGGCGGGGAGGAAGTTCCACTTGGTAAATAGGAGACCATCACCACACTGAAGTATTGGGGTGGACTTAGGGTCAACGTCATAAGGAACTTTTTACTAGGCACTAGTAAGGAAGTGATTATGGAGGTTTGAGGTAGAGGAGAATGCATTTTGAATGGGGTGATTGAGAACAATTATGGGGTCTTTGAAGGGGGATAGAACTCCAAAGAATATTTCAGTTTCCTATGGGTGTGGTTATGGAGGAATATCTTGAAGGGGTGAGAGGTGTTTATCTTGAACAGATCATTTAGGATGGATGATGCGATTATGGTATGTCTACGGAGATATAGGCGGTGTGAGAATAAAATTTCTAAATATGTGTGGGTTCACGTAGAGATGCCAGTTTTGACATTTATGGAGTCTAAAGGGGGAGGGCGGATGCATTGGTATTTTAGGTTTAGTAATGGCTTGTAACATTGGAAGGTTTTAGAATTTTAAAGTTCGTTCATTGATTATAAACAAGAACTACACATGATAGCCATGACATAAGGAGATTGGGTTGGGGGATACCGATGCCTTTTCTTTTAGACCTCTTACAATTTTTTTTTGTTTTGAGAATGATAACTTCTTTTCCTATTTTCCACAGGTATACAACATCAAAGTTGCCCCCCTTCCAAAAGTATTACAAACTAGACTGATTCCATTTGTTTTTTTGTCACAAATATCTATAACATCAGAAAGTTCTGCCTGTACTAAAACTTTCTATTTACACCAAAAATAATAAAGAGCTATACGATTCATCTTGAAATTCTGCAAATTGTTCTCCTTGCCCTCAAAACATCCTTGATTCCTTTGTTTCCACACTGTCCACCATATTCAAGCTCTCCTCCTTAATTGTAGTATTGCCTATATTGATCCAACAATTTAGGAGTTGTGCTACTCTTGGTTTCACCCAAGTGATCTTTCTAAGGCTGCTGAATATTCTCCATAATTGATCTGCCCATTTGCAATGCAAGAAGAGATGGTTGACTGTCTCTGCCTGTTCCTCACACAAATAGCATCTTGAGCAAAGTTGGAACTTCCTCCTCTTTATATTTTCTTACAGAATTTTGATTAGGGAGGAGACCGCTTTTCTGTGTCTTTTGATGTGGATACTCAGGGTCCAAGAAAGGTGTGTTGGGGGGATCTTGACGGAGGGGAATAGGGGTCTTCATAGTTAATTGCAAAATAGATCCAAAGTGAAACTCAAACCAAATTTATTAAATAAATTGATTCTTTTTTTGATTTATTTAAATTTAAAAAATTGGTAATGTCTTATTTTATTATAAATAAAACGACCAAACCAATAAATTATATACACCAAATCTCCCATTCCTAAATAAGTAGCGTTTTTACCTTTTACTTTTGTTTCAGTTAAGTGGTGTTTTAAATGATAAAAATGTATTATTTTTTGTCTTCCAAAATTACCCATATTTTTTATACATGGAGTTTCCACCATTAAAGAACCACTTCAATCTTGCAACATTTAATTAAGGGGTGAGTAGTTTTCTTAAGGGGTGTGAACACCACTTATCTTGGAACATAGGAAGTATTCGTTTTTATAAATAATTTTAAATACTTCCATTGTAATTTTATTTTTTCATTTTAGTTTCACTCCTTATAGAGTAGCCTTTAGCTCTTCAGTCAAATCACCCAGTCCAAACCTAGTCCATTCACTCCATTCCTCTAAAGAAAGCAACCGTTCTACTTTAGCCATAGCACGTAGAAATATAGAGATTGAAACATCCAAGGATGTGACCTAGTGATCAATGAAGCGGGTTGAGGTTTCATGTTCAAATCAAGTAGAGGCAAAAACACATACCTATCCAAGTCTTGGTGACAGAGTTACCC